>JAJHUR010119657.1:0-19407 GCA_027495735.1 Lutjanus campechanus
TTCTTCATTTATCCAGCACATTAGAGTTACTATTGTGCATCGCACTTTTATGGAATTGTGAAATCTCAGAGCTAATCCAAGTATTTCCACCGCCATAACCACAAAAATAAAATGATCTAAATAAAAATCTTTTAATTTGCTAATTCTTCCTGTGGATGGTCAGTTTGATTATCTAGGTCACACAAAGGCATTGTGTAAAACGTTGAGACTGTTTCATAACCGGTTAAAAAACACCTTGTAGTAGCTTTAACTACTGACCATGTAAAATAAATGTTACCCAGAGTCACAATCACAATCTGTGAGGATAAAGAATCTTGTTCATGGGTGTATTTAATAAGATTTGCTTCATTCATCGTTTCCAAGGTAGATTTGACATTGAATCATATTAGTTTCAGCTGAGCGACTGGCCATTTATATAACAAACAGTGTGACCTAATATTCATTGTTGTAATAGTCACATGGAGGTTACCGTGGTACTAATTAAGGTTCTTCCCCTTTCAGTTCAAACAGAGTCAGGGCACTGCTATTCTGCATGTTGGCTCACTGGAAAGGCTCTGCTGCTCGAAATAAAAACGGGACCCTAATTAGTATCGTTATTTCATGTCAAAATGTCTCGTGTAAAAAAATAGGGCTATAATCCATGTTAAGGTGTTAATGCAAACTGTCTGGCCTTGTGCTAATTAACTCTGTGTGTTTTCAAGGTGACAGTCAAAGGCCTACCTGCGAGGGCTTCAGCTGGTTTGGAGCAGAAAAACCCTGAGTCTGGCTGTTTGAGGAAGAAAAAAAGATCTGTATGAGGCCTCAGAGGTACTTTTAAAACTAAAAACTAAAACTAGCCTTGTCGTTACATAACACCGCATTGTGATGTAGCTAATCCTTTACATGATTTCTCACTGAGGCACATGATGTAATGATTTGACCCACTGACTGGCAGGGTCAGCTGGAGTACTTACAAAGCAGATTATTTCACTATATTGCCTAAAATAACACTGTGTGTTGAGCTTCAGTTGGGTAAACAAGATTTTACTGCAGGTTGTGGATTTCAAGCAATTATGCTGAAGATTGAAACTAAGCAGTCACAAATTGTTGAAGTGCATGATATTGTAGGGTCATCAAAATATTAGAAATTGGACAATGTTGGATATTAACATAACTTATGACACACAAATTGACAACTGATGTCTTGCACACCGACATTAAACAAGCTAGTTAGCAAGAGCTCACGTTGTACAAACTTTCTATCTCTTACAATTCGGTGGGTCCAAATCAAGGCTCTCAAATGTCTTTCAAATAAATCAAAATGTCGCTTTTATTATTTTCAAATAAGGTTAAAAATAAGATATGATGATACTAGATATGATGGGAAAGGCATAATATGTTTTTGTAACATTCAAATCAAGTTTGAAACAAATGCTTTTTGTTTGTGTGGTCGACGTCCACCATCTTGTCTTCTCTTGATTCTCTTGAGTCAGGACTTTGGCTCTACATGGGGCGTGCTAACTAGCCAACAATTTTACCACTATGCAGGCATTCTTGAGATATTGCTTCACAAACACGGGATGGACATGAGGTGACAGTGACCTTGTCCTTTGACCACCAAAATTTAATCAGTTTATCTCTGAGTCCAAGTGAACAGCGATATTCTTGAGATATCGCATTCAGGAGAATGGGATGACCTGAAAACAAAATGCCTCTGGCTATAAACACATAAAGGCATAAAGGTTTTTAAAGAACTCTGAATCACAGAGGTCCTTCAGCATACAGTCGTGAATGTGAACAAAGAAAAATTGGCTAATCAGACCGGTAGTGTTTGATATTAGCTGCGGACAAGATGCACACACTTACATGAACGCACGCACTGAAACGATTACATGATCCCCTCCTGGCTCACACCTGGCGGGGATAATAAATGTAGTTGTGATCTGTTACAGTTAGTGCCAAAAAATATATGTGAGTAAATTACAGTTACTAATCAAAATGTTGGTAATTACAAAGGGGCTACATCTGAATTTTCATGGTTCAAATTTACAGGGGAGCAAAGGGGAGCCCAGCTCAAGCTCCCCTGAAAACCTATTATGCATTTAGGACATTTAGGGGGAGCTCTAAAACATTGTCCATTTTTAAATTCTATTTTATTGCCTGTACATTAAGACTTCTTGAATATATAATAATAGTAAACATATGTTTTGATTGTCTTTTTACATTCCAATTTCCAGTTTTGTGTGTGTAAAAAAGTTCATTTTGATTCAGGAACTTTTGGGATTAGTTCATATTCACAAATATTACGTTATGAAGTTGATACCTGATACGAGGCTCTGTAGAAGTTTTAAAAGGCACAAGGCGTGTCTTTATCTCTCAGTGGTTAAAAAGCACAAGTTTAGCTTCATTGGTTTTACCATGTGATGTATGAAGGCGTGAATATAAGAAGCAGATAAACGTAGGCTGTGTCCCACTGCTGATATTGTGGGTTTTTTTGTTTAGTCACTTCATTTTATTTTTAATCTGATTAGGTGCATTCCTCGAGTATGAGACAGCAGCCTTATGTTGTTGTTATTTAGCATCTATTAAATTTTACTGTCAGTATTAACTGTCTGTAGTAGTAACACTAGAATGTTTTTTGCTGTAACCCTGCAATTGCACTGCACACTTCCATGCATGTGGGGGCATGTAAATAAAAAAAATATGGCTCCCCTGAACGCCGCTGTGTAATTTGTAACTTTCGAATATTTTTTCCGGGTTGCCCGGCAGAGACCTGCATTTTACTAAGTGAACATATCTAGACTGTGTTATGTATTTGTGTGAAAGGACTATAATATTGTGCAATACTGTGTTGTATAATGACAAATAAATGACCTTGATTCCATATTTCTTTCATCCACCACTTGGCCAGTCCTTACAGGAAGTATGACACATTGGATTGTATCTTCATAAAACCTGTTTACTGCACCTGGATGACTTTCATGTTGATCATAAATCATCACATAAGTCACCTCTGAGAGACAATCCACAACAACATGATTAAGAAACGCAGGTTATCAAACGTCACTTCCATTTCCAAACAGTCACTCACAGGGGATCAAAGCCCCTGCAGCCAGTACTACAAGTACAAGCAGAAGCTTGAGCGTTGCCACATCAGTGTTCTTTATTGGTTTTTCAGGAATGAGGAAGTGTGTGAGGCAGCATCTTTACGGGAAGCCAGCGAGTGTGAGAGGGAGGGGCTAATGGGAATGCATGTGGGTGGGGAGGTTATGACAAATATTTGTTAAGACAGACAGGAAGAGAGAGGACGAGAAGAAAGGCAAAGTGCAAAGGTGGAAAACTTTAATTATGTTTGAGGCCGGCTAATCGCATTTCTCATCTTACTCGCACTGCGGTGGCTCTCTGTGTAGCCACCCAGCCTTTGGATTATCACTGTTACTGTGTTGCTGCTTGCAGCCTCTTGGCAAACCTGATGGTTATTGTGAAAAGAAATTTCATACCAGAGTTTTACTTGGCAAAGGGTTATTCAAAGAGAGAATTATTGTAGCTTGGGGCAATGATACACTGTGTTCTCTTTCACAGTGTAATAAAGAGTTGGTAGAATATGTTCCAGCTGAAGGAAAGCATGAGTAAACAGACAGTACACACAGCAAGAAACACACTGTGTAGAAACAGAAACCAACATGATTCACAGGTCAGTGACATACACGTGTTTATTGATCTGTGTACCAAGGCTGTTTATGTATACAGGCTTGGGGAGTAATGGATTACATGTAACAGGATATTGTAATTAGGGTAGAAAAAAGGTAACTGTATTCCATTACAGTGGCAGAAAAAGAAGACATAATCAGATTAGTTACATTTAGTAAATTAGTGGTTAGGGGATTATTAGCAGGATTCCAACTGTAAAATATATTTAAAATACAGAACGATATACTACCTTGCAAAGGGCCAGTAACGTTAGCTCTACAGACCAACAGCTAAAATTAGCTCTACAGGCCAACCATTAATGTTATTTCCACAAACCACCAGCTAACATTAGCAAGACAGACCAACTACTGACATTAGCTGCACAGACCAACAGCTAAAATTAGCTCTACAGGCCAACCATTAATGTTATTTCCACAAACCACCAGCTAACATTAGCAAGACAGACCAACTACTGACATTAGCTGCACAGACCAACAGCTAAAATTAGCTCTACAGGCCAACCATTAATGTTATTTCCACAAACCACCAGCTAACATTAGCAAGACAGACCAACTACTGACATTAGCTGCACAGACCAACAGCTAAAATTAGCTCTACAGGCCAACCATTAATGTTATTTCCACAAACCACCAGCTAACATTAGCAAGACAGACCAACTACTGACATTAGCTGCACAGACCAACAGCTAAAATTAGCTCTACAGGCCAACCATTAATGTTATTTCCACAAACCACCAGCTAACATTAGCAAGACAGACCAACTACTGACATTAGCTGCACAGACCAACAGCTAAAATTAGCTCTACAGGCCAACCATTAATGTTATTTCCACAAACCACCAGCTAACATTAGCAAGACAGACCAACTACTGACATTAGCTGCACAGACCAACAGCTAAAATTAGCTCTACAGGCCAACCATTAATGTTATTTCCACAAACCACCAGCTAACATTAGCAAGACAGACCAACTACTGACATTAGCTGCACAGACCAACCACTAACATTAGCTCCACAGGCCAAGTGATAATGTTAGCTACATAGACCAACTGCTCGCATTAGTCCCACAGACCAACAGCTAACATTAGCTACACAGACCAACTGCTAACATTAGCTATACAGACCATCTGCTAACATTAGCTTCACAGGCCAAGCACTAGCCGCAGAGGCCAAGTGATAACATTAGGTACAAAGACCAACTACCAATGTTAGCACAATAGATCAACCACTAAAATGAACTTCATAGGTCAACTGATAACATTAGCTACACAGACCGACCGTTAACATTAGCTGCAGAGGCCAATTGATAACATTAGCTACACAGGCCAACTACCAATGTTAGCTCCACAGACCAAAGGAAAGCTCTTCGCACATCTATTGAAACACGGCAGGTGCGTTGGAGAGAGAAGACCAAAGAGTTGCGAAAGGACTCCCGCACACTGTCCAAAGAAGACCAAAGAGTTGCGAAAGGACTCCCGCACACTGTCCAACTTGCAATATAAAAAATTTATTACTAGTACCGAAACGTTGCAAATAAATTTTTTAAGTCCTTTCGCAGCTCCACAGACCAACCACTAAAATAAGCTTCATAAGCCAACTGATAATGTTAGCTCCACAGACCAACAGCTAACATTAGCTTCACAGGTCAACTGTTAACATTAACTACATAGACCAACGGCCAGCGTTAGCTACACGGACTAACTGCTAACGTTAGCTACACAGAGGGACATTTAAATACACATAATTACAGCTATCAGTCTAAACATGCATTCACACATGACAAAGGACATAATAGCTGGACCATGACCATGAACAATTAATAAACCTACAACAAACATAAAACATTATTAAGCTAAATAAATTCACCACATTAGTAATGGTGTATACCAAAAGTAACAGAAAGTAATCTAGTTACATTACTTTAACATTGTGATGCTTGGGTTAGGTTACAGATTAAATTTTTTCTCGTTTAATTAGTAACTGCATCAGAATCCATTTTTAAAGTAACCCTCACAGCCCTTTCTTTATGTGTGTGTTTTCTGTAACTGCATTGCTTTGCAGTGCCTGTAATTGTATTTTTAGGTCCATGTGGTGTTGCTGTGTCTCGTTTATTGACTCGCTGACAGAGAGGGAGAGCACGCTGACCTTTTTCCCTTAAAGGACGTGGCAGCAGCCGGCACAATGTGTAAGCCAGTGAGTCAGCCAATAGGAATGCGGCACTCCCCCGGCATCTCCTGGAGAACTTAGGTTCTCACAGAGATGGAGAGGTTGGGGGGAGACATTATAGCCTCTAACTGTTGATGCTAACTCACATTTCTCTTCTCAGCCGCCTGTGTTGACGTCTTTCTTATAAATGGACAAAAAAGTATGTGTAGCTCTGTTCTTGTGAAAAATCCAAGAGGCTTCTTTTGTAAACACACTCAGTGTACTCTCCCCTTTGAACTAGCACAGTCTATTTCCTGGCAGCCAGTTCAATGACCTTTAACATTATCACTGTTTTGGGTGAAACTCAATCATTAGTCCCAACGAGATTCTCCCAAGTGAAGGAGAAATTCGAACCAGGTCAACCTGGTCACAAACCTGCTTGTTTGGCCCTTTGGCTGTTGCCACACCCTCAACCTCAGGTCTAAACTCATTATGCAAGTCAGAAACCAAATACCAACAACAGCTTGCTTCTGTTGAGACAAATAGCTCTGATACACCTTACTCACACAGGGGCCATTTTCTTCTGATGTTACACTCAGGGTGGGAAGCTCAAACGTTGCACTGCTGCGTTCCAGGTTACAATAGTCATCATTTCACTGCTTCCTGATTGATCAACAACTGAAAAGGCAATGCATAGTGAAGATCTAGAGGGACATTGGGCCATATTTCAAGCTAAAACAACATATTTAATAACAAATTATCTACAGTGAGACAACCGCTAACGTTAGCATTTGATAGTGTTACACAATATGATAGGAAGGACATAAATTCATTCTTAAATATCAACACACATTTTGAGCGCACATTTATTTAAACCTGGATGCAAAACACACTGGATGTAATCAAGCTATTGTAGGCTAATGCTAACTTTCCATCTCTTCACTGATGTCAGAAATGTTCTGGTTTAGTCAGAAACATTATGTGACATTATGTTCACTGTAACATATTTCTATAGTGTTCATACAGATCATATCCACACAAAAGTGCTTATGACATGCTTAAGCACTTTAGCAGTGTTTTGTGTTGCAGTAATGATGTTGGTAACATTAGCATGGAGGTAGTTGAATGATACCATTAGCTTGATAACATCCAGGCTTAAGTAAATTAATTCATGCCTTTCCCTATCATCTTGTGTAACGATCAAATGGTAATGATACCTAGGAAGTGGTTGAATGCTAATATTAGCTTTTGTCTTGTGGTAGCCAATGTGTTATCAAATATGTTATCTTGAAATCTGGTCCCACATGAAATGATGACAGTGAAATGACAACCATTTGACAGATTCTCTACATTTACAACTTGTAATCTGGAACACAACTGTACGACGTTTAAGCCTACCACCCTGAGAGTGATGTCAGAGGAAAATGACCGTTGTGTGAAAATAGTCAATTATACTGCTGAAACTCAGTAGCCAAAAGGAAGTCAGCGAACATGCCTAAAAGGTGAATAAAACGAACATTATCTTGACCACGTACATGATTTCTGTTTGAGGTACGTCAGATTTTCATCTCTGTTGGTTGTTTAACAGTGAAAATAGCAATTCCCATGATCCCACGCTGCTTCACAATCATTCACACTTCATCCACCTTCATGCCAAGACTTAGATGAAAAGATTGATACCACTCTCATGTCTGTACACCAATTATGAAGTGAGAGCCAGAAGGAAATTAGCTTTAGCTTAGCATAAAGAAGCAGACTCACTCCAAAGCTTAAAAATCTCCAAATCACACCTTTAAACCGCATCAATGTGTTACATCTCCTTTGTTTAATTTCTACAAGTAGAAAAATGAGGGCAAGTTGTGACTTTAAAGGAGACGTTATGGGCTGTAACTGTTTCTTGGCAGTGACTTCTGTGTCTCTGCTGTTTGCCTGTCAACTTTACGGTGATTATTGTTTGTGTATGGATGAAATAAACAACATATAACCTGTTAGTTGCTGGCAGGTGTTTTCAGGACTTTGGACAGAACTAGCTATTTCTCCTTGCTTCAGTCATGCTAAGCTAAGCCTCCAGCCTCATACTTAACACACAGACACCAGAGTGGTGTATGTTCTGACTCTATACTTAGACTCGAGGACGTTGTATGCCATAGAAAATGTCAGTCCTTTTGAGGCAAATTCGTGGATTGTGATTCTGGAATGTATAAATTTAGTATACTTGATTTGATAAACACATTTACCAAGGTCTTGGACTATTCCTTCATGGTGAAGTGTTCAGTAATTGGACATTTTTTAGCTGCCAAAAGGAGCATGACATGGCATTACATAAACACACCATCATGAATGCAGAGCAGAACCCTTTGCTGGTGATTTTGTCCAAATCCATTCTTCCGAGCTTCCTCAACCTCCCCTTCCCATAACCTTTCAGATTCAAGCATCCGCTGCCTCCCCCTCCCACAGCCTATCAGCTGCTCGGGGAATTAGCCAAAGAGAAAGTCAGGGTCACCCCTGGCTCAGACAACTTACTCCCACTACCCTGGAAACCCCGCAGGCATCCTGGAGACAAACACAGAGCCACTGAGCTGCCACAGTGAGTTTCTGGACTCCCACACTTCCCAGCCAAAGCCTGGGAAAAATACTCACTGAAAATGTTTTAACCAAGGCAAATAAAAGAGGAGAGGCTGCTTGAGTGTGTTTGGTGAGAAGTTTCAACGGGTCAGCTCAGAACTCCTAATTTCTTAGTTTGAATGTCCTCTCTGTTGTTTTCTTCTGGTGGAGAGGAGGGAAGTTTAGCTCATCTCTAGCTGCTTGAATACTTATTTGCCCTTCTGTCCCAAATCCACATGGATTTCCTTCTCACCCAATGGTGAATTCCCTGTCAGTACACTATTATTGCAGCTACATCAGTGAGCATGATGTTATCATAACCAACAGGAATGATGAGCAAAACTGCAAAAAAAAAAAAAGAGTTAGTTTTCTTTTTTCACGTCATTTAGATAATAAATTCCTGACTATTACACCACACAGAGATCAGTTGAGAAATAAACATTCTAGTGTTTTTTACCAAAGAAAACCCCAACAAAAAAAAAGACGCAACTCCCCCATTTTCAAGTATTTGTTCACACATCAGCCTTCACCGAATAAAAATGGCAGTGACATCGATGTACAATCCCAAGGTCAATGTGGCATCTATGTACATATGTAAGTGGTACAACATAGCTGCTTCTGTGGAAGAGGAGTCGCGCCCTCTGTAGATTGAAGGCTATTCCAAGGTAACAAAGATCTAAGGTAACAATTCTTACTGTATTTTCATGTGATTATTCACTAATAAAGACATACTTATGAATCATGACTGGACCTTTAGGTCAAGTAATGTCTTTTCTGATGATTTTCTGATCTGAATCTGGACCCTGATCTGGGGCGAAGATGGATGGAGGATGTCATCAGCCAGGCTGGTCCAGAGGGTATGCTGAATGCTGGGCAGAGGGAGACTGTAGGACTGTACCTAGAATGAGACATGGGAGAGGTGTGCGCTGGATGGAATCAGAAGGGATTAGAGGAGAAGGGGAGATGATGAAGAAAAGGGGAAAGAGTGGGTGGGTTGTGAGATCTGAGACAAACAGGGCTGGATGGGTTAGCCAGGTATAAAGTAGGCTTGTCGGGTGATTAGAGGTGTGGTTGAGGCGTGACCCTGCTCCCGAACCGAAGTTAACTAATTAACTTCATATAAAGAAATCATACTGAAGTAACGGTTAAAGGCTTAAAGGCTTGATTTGATCAGTTCACAGTTTGTCAGTTCACATGCTTTCATCAGTGTATGATCTCATGAAGATAAGAGTCATTGTGGTTTCATCACCTTGGATTGAGCCCTTGGGCGACCGCAAGTTTTGTAGCCACGGTAGATCAAACTTTCCAACCTTGGGACTAGAGAATGAAAATAACAAAATAACACTGCAAAAGCACAGAAGTACACTGCAACACCACTTATTATTTGTTGCCCTGCCCCCAAATGAAGACTGATGCAGAAGATTTTACACAAACAAAACAACAACAACAACAACAACAAAAAAGCCCCTTTCACTTTCACTTAAAACTTCACTAAGGAAACTTCTGTACTTCTGCTGTACTGCTGCCTGGGACGACTTTTAGAGTCATGTAGGGCTCATACATGGTGCACAGTGTCAGAAGGGGAGGACAATGAAAAACAGTTTCCTGGTAAAATCGTGAGGGTTGGCAAGTACGCCATGGGTCGTCCTACGAATTTGGAAGGGGAGGGTGAGGCGAGATGTTTGCAATCTACAAGCTCGTTGCTAGATTCCATTAAATTCTACACACTGGCCCTTTAATTTACTGCTTCTTTGTACATTAATTGATATGCATCCTATTAGCTGGAATTCAGTTCCATAAACGTTAATTTATGTTATTGTATGTATGTTTATTATATTAATGTTTGCATCTGATGACCGGTTTAACTGAAAACAAAGCTTCACATTTCAGTGAAAACAGCCACTGCTCTGCCTTCAGAGAGGTGAGTAAATACATGCTGAAATGAACTTTTATTTAACTGGAATTCAGCTAATTTGATCACATGTATGAAGTGAGAACATTCCTTTACTGGTGATCTATTAAGTGTGAACTAGTCACATTACATCATACTGCCGTGATCATTTTTTAGTAACAGGGATCCAGGATACATCCTGTATGAATTCATGCATTAAATCATGAGTCATGTATTAATTAAGCATAATGTTTTGAACCCTTATCATAGAGTGATACCGCATATTTTAAAGGGGCAGTTCACCCCAAAATTTAAAAAAAAATGCATATTTTTCTCCTGGTCTGTTTATTTATTCATCTAGATTTTTTTGGTCTGAGTTGCAGATTTTTTTATTTTTTTTATTTTTTTAGATATCAGCTGATATAATGGGACACATAATGGGTTTCTTTCCTAAAATTATCACCCGGTTACTCCACACATAATCCGCACACCTTGTTGTGAGCAGTTTCATGTGGGAACTTCATTCTTTCTTACCTCGGGAGGCAGATGGATGTGCAAGATCATGCGAGAATCCATTGTGCCAGGCTTCAAGTTATTCGTTTGTGACTGCACCAAAAGTGGTGCAGCCAGTCAGCATCCTGAGAGGGACTACCGGCAGTTACGGGCGTAGTTTTAGGTGTGACAACAGTGAGACATCTACTAATCGTTTCTCTTCTAAACATTTCTCTTGTTTGCTGCCTTTTTTGAATAACAAACCATCTGGCCCTGTCAGGTTACTTTCTTTCTGCAGTAGAATCTACTTTAACTACTTTAAAATCTTACCAGAACTACTTTCTTTCTGCTAAAAAGAAAGTAGTTCCTACAGGAAACTGCTCATAACAAAATTTGTGGATTATCTTGAGTAAGCGGGTCATGATTTTTTGGAAAGAGGCACTGATTTTGAATTTTTCAAATGTATTTTTTTGTTTTCCACTTTGAACATCACAAGCCGGGTGCCACGCATTCCCCATTATATTGGAGAGAAGGCAGACGTCTCCATGACTGATATCTCCAAAACTCTGCAACTCACACCAAAAAAAAAAAAAAAATCTAGATGGATAAATAGCACTACAGGCCAGGGGGAAAGGTGATAAATTAAGATTGCACAGAGTAACCGTCGTGCAGATTCCTGTAACAGAAACAGAGATTTTCCACATAAATGTCAAAATGATGGTGCATGTTCTCTGGTTCCCATAACCTCTTATCAGCAATTCTGGTATTTTTCTCGGGAACTTCAACAGACAGTCTGGGTGGGGGAAAAAAGGGTTGCAACAGCAGCGTCTTGCACAATATGGCATTGGTTGTGTTTTTATGTAGCCGTGCAGGCCAAACCACCTCACATCGTCATCAACACAGGCCTCCTCGCTCCCTCCGTGTCCAGGCTTGTTCGTCACGGAGGTGTAACATGGACAGGGATGGCCACAACCCCGTGGGATCCAGCGGAGCTGTTGAGAGAGCGTTGAGGCGGGGCTGGGAGTTGTCCGCCCTCTCTCCATCTCCTCTCTCTCATTACGAAGGCTGAGTCATTCATAAAAATGTGAAAACAAAGTCAACAGCATAACTGCCTTCATGTGACTACAAGTTGAGAAAGGGAATGACTGCCAGCTGTCCTCTCGTGCAGATTCGACTGAACATGAGGAGCCTGCGTGGAAGACAGAGCAAAACATTCTTACTTAATGAGGCAATAAATAAACAGCATCATGGGAACGCTGGGTGATGAACAAATGCTGCTGTTTGCTTTCATTAATTTCACACTCCGCTGTTTCCTATTTGCAGTCAATCTACAGATGTAATCTTCACAGAAATCATCACCATCATTGGTGCTCGGAGAATACTTTATTGCTCTGTGCCGAAGCTATGCTGCTCAGGATGGATAGTTAGGATGACTTATGCATCAGCTAACATTGTAAACGAAGACCTTAGGGATAATGCAATATCCGCAAATATCTTATAGTACACATATAATGAAGTACGACAGGGAAGACACTAATTTTTGTGAATCATATGCACAGCAGTTGGTCCATGTCTTAGTCATTAACTGCATTCTTATTTTACTGACTGCACATATTATTTTCTTTTTGTGGGCGTTTGTATTGTCCTCCTTGAAAGAGCAGATGGGTGGGGCTAACTGACTCTGTGTTGTAATACAGTGCATTATTGTGGTGTTGTCTTTGTATCGTGATCTGTTGTTAGAGGATGACCTTATTTGGCTAAAAGACATGCATCCTCTTAAAAGAGACCTCATTCATTCTTCAGAATCGGGACAAAACCGTATTTTGACGGGGTTTTGAACTTTACTCTTCAAGAGTGCAGGGATTTTAAGACATTGGTTGCCAACCAACCAACCACTTCGAAACGGTATTATCTGTGAGATTATAGAGATTAACGCTCTTATTATGTTAGTGTATTGTTTTAAAAAGAAATAACATCAAAATACACAATTTTGTATTTATATATTTATAAATACACATGCCATCATGGGTAGTAAACTGTAAAAATTGCATATTTTCTGTAGGATAATAACCATCAGTGATCTGGTTCAAATTTTAGATAAATCTAGAATTACTCAGAGCGAGAAACAGTTAAATCTTTTTTTTATAAGGCTACAAACATGTTATTTTAACATTAGTAGTAACACATGGGAAAAGGCTGGAAACTAGTACAAAAATAAAAACCATTGCTATTTATAATAAATAAAGGGTACTTTGTTTTAAAATTTGAGAGCTTTAATGCAAAAAGTTAGTTGAGTTATAGGTGCTGAGACAAAAAGTGTTACAACCATCCCTGGTCTCCCCTACTTTATTTTTTATTGCATCTAATTCATTTATTTTGGGGATTTTATGTCTGGAAAGTGGAAATTGAGGCCACTTGTGAAGTTTTATTGACAATGATAGTTGCTAAGCAACCAAGATGCATCTCCAACTGTGCAAAAAGTAACAATATAACTGGAACTGCAATGTCCATGTGCTCAGTATGACCGCATATGGCAGAAATAAGTAAAAGTGATCACATTTCCTTATCCTTTTGTGTAATTCATTAAAAACTTCAGGACCAGCAGCATTGTATTTTTTTTAATTTAACAAAGTTATTGTACATATCGATTAATGGTACATATAATAAACACTCAAAATGACTGCTTTGGCTGTTCTAGTGTTAAAAGATAAATGTTTTTATCCTCAATCAACAATAGTAGACATCTTAGTAGGCCATACCTCTGTGACCTCTCCAGCTCTTTGATAATGAATCATTATGACTGCATAAACCTACTCTATTGGGTTGTTTGGGACATTTATGAATAAAAACATAAATAACAGACACAAAATAAGTGCACTGAGGTGAATTAACTTGCTCTCGTTTTTTCCACTCATCAGTAAAACTATTAACAGTCCCTTGGGATCACAACAGTCAGCGCAAATTCAACCAATCGACCATGAATTCTGCACGACCTTGCAATATTTTGTCCAATCACCGCAACCTTTACGCAAATTCTGAACACTCATCCACGGCTTCCACCAGTCATAGCAGTCCACCACAACAGCAGGTGCACCAAAACATGCATCACACTTCTTCAGAAAAAACTCTCATGAAATCAGACTTTAGGTTAGGTTTATTTATTTAGCACACATCAAATATCAATGGTGCAAGGAGGGAACGAAGCCCAATGGGCTTGTACAGGAGTTCCACCCCACTTTTTAGGCACAACAGTCCCCCTACCCCCCCAAAGACATGCTTTACAAAATGATAGTGCAGATATAAATTTCTTTCGTTTACACAGTCAGTTGCCAGTAGTTACAACGCCCGTCCATACTTGCCAACTCCCTCGATTTTCCAAGGAAACCTCTGTTTTTCATCACCACCTCCCCATCTCCTCCTAGGATCACAATTCTCCTGTATTTCTCCTGATTTCTGACAGTTTTGCTTTTCCTTTTCTTTAACACAACTTATTTTTGACACTGTATATCATATCATGTGTATAAGCCCTATACGCCCCCTAAACGGCTACTGTTTAAACCCAAACGATAACACAGCTTCATAAGAATAATTCCATTTCTTACAGACAGTTTTGAAGGAAAGGGGCATACATTTTCCAAATTTTCTGCTTCGTCAATTTTCTTTTAGGGGAAGGGCAAAAAATGAATGAATTTACACAAGTTCACTCTAAATGTGCAAATTATTCTCTATTCTTTCCTGAAATTTAAAAGTATTCAACATAAAATTGCTGCCGCAGTGTGCTTCTTATTTTATTATTTTTATTCTTTAGAAGCTGCCAGAATGCAGGAAAGTTTTTTTTTTTTTTTTTTTTGGTGGGTAAATCCTCCCTGTTTCTGAGGTCTCAAGATTGGCAGGCATGCCCCCGTCTGTGTAACAAATAAAGGATGAAGGGATAAACTGGGGTTTTGGTGGCTGCTCCTCTGTGATGATCAGCAGCTGGTGGCCACAGTTTTACCTTCACCACCACATCACTGTGTGACTCACTCTGTGTGTGAAGAGATGGAAACTGTGAGCTCCTGATCTGTGGAAAGACATTTTCAGACGAATACTCTGTGGAGGATAAATTTGACCGAGCGTAGCAGCCAGGCTGCCCCGACAGTCTGGTGCCCTGGGATCCACCCCCCCGCCTTCCCCCCCACCTCCACCCCCAACCTCACACATAGACACACGCACACACTCACACACACATACACACACATGCACAGCGCAGTGAAGAAGAGCAGGGTTGGAGCCAGGCGGTGACATCTGGAACACTGTGTTGTTCATTGAGGAGGCAGTTCATGTCGACCTTTTCCAGGAGCATCGCACCCTCAGTTCTGGGGAAGGAGTGACACTGACGCTGGCTGCCCACCATCCATTACTCACTCACTGTCTCTATGTGTGTGTGTGTGTGAGAGAGAGAGAGAGAGAGAGAGAGAGAGAGAGAGAGAGAGAGAGAGAGAGAGAGAGAGAGAGAGAGAGAGAGAGAATGTGTGTGTTCCTGTACTTCTGCCTTTATGAGGTTGAAGTGACCTCAGCGAGACAGAAGGATGGAGGAAATTCTCCAAGATGAGGACATGCTGCTGCTCCTGACTTTATTAAGCTTAAGGCTTAACATTTTTTGTGTGGAAACTAAAGGGACAGTCCACCAATTTTTCTACACAAAGAGATCAGAGCTCCATGGAGTTCGAAAGAAGTGGGAGAGGATCAAATGAAAGATGCTATTGAGTTTTTGGAGTTCGAGTCATGAGAGAGTAAAAATAAGGGCATACTGTACTTCCCTGTGCGTTCAGTTCCGACTACCGCAGATGGAAATTAGCATCATGCTAAATCTGGTGCAATTTAATTTACTATTACAAGAAAAACATTGTTAACTAAACATTATGGTTTCCATCCTCCATTCTTCACTAAGCTACATGAATATTTACTGCCTGGACTAGCCCAGCCTTTGTGTTGCTTTCATGTGTCATGACGTAAACAACAAACCCCAGCCCTTAGCCAACGTGACTGAACCCGACGTGAGCCCGAATTCTTGTCTGAACCCGGCCCGACCCGTCGGTCCCGTGGGGCTCAAATTTAACCTCTGGTCTGCATATCTCATGCTTATATTCAACTTAGGCAATGAATTTTTTTTTTTTTTTTTTATTTAAGATGTTTTAATACACAAGACAAAAAAGTAGGATTGTAGGATGATTATCGTCAGCGTAATGGGAGCAACTGGGCAGGTTACATTCTTATACCTTATAGTATGAGGATGTTCAGCTATTCTTACCCGTAACTCACTTTTTTCCTTCCTGACAGGCTTTCCTACAAGACTGACTTTGAGCAGCAAGAGATGACTCCTCAGACTGGATTTTTTATTTTTTATTTTTTTTTGTCTGAAGAGCAGCTATCTAAAATAATTGAATTTGCATGTGCTATTGCGTTGAGCCCATACAGTGCATCTATAATTGCCATCTGGTACTGGGGCTGATGGATTTCGCATGGACTCAATCTCAGGAACCAAGGTAATGTATCACATTTAATCACCGTATCATATGTTCTGCAGAGGTGGTAAGAGTCTTTAGTGCAGATACTTGTAGACTCTGGTAAAAGTAGAGGTCGTGATTCAACTTCGTCACTCAAGTTAAAGTGAAAAAGTACAGACTCTGAAACATGTTACTGAAGTATGAAAGTCAAAAGTCGCCCTGTGAAGGACATTTCTACTGACACTTTGTGTGCGAAGTAACTAAAACTCAGCTTTTCTCTGCGGTTGAATCTCCCCGTCTGTCCGTTACATCTTGTTACATCTTTTACTTCTTGTGTTGTTTTGTCCTCTTACATCTTTAATGTAATTTCTGTCTTATGTGTTTTATGTTGTTGCCGTCTTATGTCTTTTACGTTGTTTTTGTCTTTTACGTCTTTTCCACTGTTGTCTTTCATGTGCTGTTACGTTTTCATCTGGTTACATCTTTTATGTAGTTTTTGTCTTTTTTGTTGTTTTCGTCTTATGTCTTTTATGTCATTTTCATCGTATGTCTCTTATATTCTGTTCCATATCTTATGTCAGTTTTGTCTTGTTATGTCTTTTATGTCATTTTCATCTTAGGTCTTTTATGTTATTTTTTTCTTTTACATCATTTTCATCCTTATATGTCTTCTGTGTCTTGTTTTATATAGTTTTTGTCTTGTTACGTCTTTTTTGTTGTTGTCGTCTTATGTCTTTTACATGATTTCCATCTAGCTATGTCTGTTACATCTTGTCACATCTTATGTCATTTTCATCTTATGCCTTTTACGTTCTGTTACATCTTTTGTATCATTTTTGTCTTTTACTTCATGTTCATCCTTTTACGTCTTGTTAACTCTTTATGTCGTTTTCGTCTTGTCATGTCTTTAATGCAGTTTTCGTCTTGTTACATCTTTCACATCATTTTCGTCTTGTGCCTTTTATGTCTTGTTACATCTTTTTTGTAGTTTTTGTCTTGTTACATCTTTTTACGTCCTGAAAATAAAAAAACAAAAAACAAAAAAACTTATAAGGAGTAGAGAATACAGATGCTTGTGTTTAAATGAATACATAAGTAAAGTACAGATACCCAGAAAATCCACTGAAGTGTTTGTACTTTGTCATTTCCCACCTCTGATGTTCTGAGTGTTTGGGTTTTTTTGTGTCTGAGCAGCATTTCCCATTTCAAACGCAACAGAACAGAAGTACAGAGTTGCACAAATGAAAATACGTATGTACATGTACCCTGTACTTGGGTACAGCACTTGGGTAAATGTACTTCTTTTTTGTATTTTTTTCCACCTCAGGGACAAAGTTTAGGTTCGAGTTGCAGGTTTTCCTGTGATTGAGGGCTGAAGGAAGTCCCTGACAACGTTGCCCAACGGCCCCGGCTGTGCCTCACAGTTGGAACATGGGAGGAGGTTCAAAACGCAACAGCTGTGCTTTTCTGTGTCTTTCTCATAAGAAGGTGCAGTACACTCAGTAGACTTACAGGAAGAAGACAAAGATGAGCCAATCAGCCCTTTAGTGGTGAGGTGGTAGGAAGTCTCAGGTCAATAACGCCTGCTGAGTGTGAGTAAAAGCACAGGGGAGAATAACACACTGCGGCGTGGCCTCTGTAATGTGATTAAAAACAGATGACACGCTCATTGACTCACTATCACACATCAGGACTCTTCAAGGGGACACAAATGACTTACCAATGTGTCTTTTCTTCTGAAAGCTAAACATAGACGGTGTTGTTCTAAAGTGTCTCTGGTTGCTATTTCACTGTGTCCTGCTTTGGTGATGACTCAGTGTTGAACTAAGGCAGTCAAATGAACTCTGGAGGGGTGGGGGAGAGGTAGGGGGGGTGGGGGTAGTGACTCACCAACAGTCCATGCAAATACCCAGCTCTGACTTCACAGACAGTTTGCATGACTGGTCCCTCCACGCGTGCAGGGAAAATTGTGGTCAACAAACAATGAGAGTATGAACAAAACAGGTCTTTGTAGTGTCTTCATACAGCTGCCTCACATGCACGCTTGTACTTAAGATATTAAGAAATTGTTTGATGTTTTGGGAAATAGGCTATTTCACTATTTCTTTTTTTTTCTTTTCTTTTCTTACTGAGGGTTAGATCGATCACTGGCTCCTAACCTGGGGTCTGGGGCCCCCTAACAAGGACGGCAAAAATCCTAGGGAGTCTCTAAGACTTGGCCTGCTCTGAGGTCGTCAAAACTAGATTTGCTCATTATTATTCTGGCTCATTCTAAGTCTGTATAAATTCCATATGAAAAAAGACTGTTTCAGCATTGATACCTTGGTTCTGAAACATTTTTGGCATTGATATCTGGGATTTTAACAATTTTTAGCAGTGATATTTGGAGTCCTGACAATTTTTAACAGCGATATCTGGGTTGTTAACCATTTTTAGCATTAACCTCTGGGTTCTTGACAAGTTTTAGCATTGATTTCTGGGTTCTTGATGGCTTTTAATAGTGATATCTAGGTTTTTAACCATTTGTAACATTAATATCTGATCTGTCTTAAAGATTTTTATTGTTGATCTCTGGGTTCTTGACAAATTTGAGCCTTGATTTCTGGGTTCTTGATGATTTTTAATAGTGATATTTGGGTTCTTAACCATTTTTAGCAATGTCATCTGGGCCCTCATAAATAGTTGGCTACATAGAGGAATCCCTCTGTGACCTCTCAAGTTCTGTGATAATGACTCACTACTTTTATATTCTTATTATTCTTTTGGTAAGGATAAATTTGTAAAAGCCGACTCTATTGATTGGTTAAAAGAAAGAATGTGAAGCTTATACTAGAAAAGAGACATTTACCAAAGGTCCAATATAAAAATGTTAGGAACCACTGAGATAAAATAGGGCTTGTAGGAGAATTTTGTTACTTTTAGACAGAGCCAGGCTAGCTGTTTCTCATTGTTTCCAGTATTTATGCTAAGCTAACTGGCTGCTGGTGGTAGCAGTATTTTTAACAGACATATCCGAGTGTGGTATCAATCTTTTCATCTATTTTCCTACAAGAAAGTGAACATATGCATTTCCCAAAATGCCCAACTATTTCTTTTCACCTG
>JAJHUR010119659.1:0-21770 GCA_027495735.1 Lutjanus campechanus
AACATCCATGCCAAAGTAAAGGATACATGGAAGTGCCTGATACCTTGGCTGCCAGCTCCTGAACAACACTTTTTTCTATACCAAATCTATAAACCTCAAAAAGAGGATAGCATTACATATTATGGTACAATTACCCACTTTAAAGGAGGAAGTTGTTCAAAGACCTGGCAGCAGGTGGAGAAATTGTTTTTACTCCAAGCGCTTGGGACTGAAGTGAAGAAACCGATGGACTGTATAAAACTGTCAAAACTCCTTAGGTATTAAAATTTGTTACTGAATGACCATCGGTGGCATAAAAATGTCAAAGTTAGGTACCCAGCCCTATAACAATGTGCTTATTTTTGTTACCATATTTTGGATCTGCTCCCCACAGAGGTTCATAGGATGGACTGGCCTGCATGCAAAGTTTGACGTGGCACGACCATTGCACGCTTTTCCAAAGTGTAAAGTCATGTTATTTGTATGCAGGCTGCAGAGACTAGGTAGACTCAGCAAACCTTCCATGGAACGGTCTCTGCTTGTAAAACATAATACACCATAAACTATTTACACAGGTAAAGTAATGCTTAACTTTTTGCAAACCAACTGGTCTGACAGCCAGAAGCTCAGTGTTTTCAAAGGAACACGGATGCTTCTGAAGAAAGCAGCCAGCAGATTGGCATTCAAGTGAAAACCGAAGTCGAACAAACTGCTGCTGGGGAACACAGTGAGCGAGCAGAGAGAGGAAACAGTTTTATGTGCGTGTTTCTGTAAGTACATGCCTGTAAGTGATTCCTACTCACAGCATGTGCACATGTAAAATGATGCAAGTATGATTGTGTCAATGGACAAAACATAGTGCACACACTGTTACACATAAGTACAGTGTGTTGTGTATGCATGTGGTGGTCCATGTGACTGCCTGTAGTGCTTGTAAAAACTCTAATAAAAGCAGATAAATGCCTGACTGCATTATTTATGTGGTTATCACACACACACACAAGGGAGTTACAGATGGCCCGGCGCATTCAAGGAGGCAGTGAACACATAAATGTTTACTGTGCTTTAAACACACACACACAGTCGCATACAGTGTATGTGGACACACATGTCCATACTCACACACACGCGCTTTACAGTCCATTTGAGCACGCACACTCACACACTCTCCACAAACAGTGGTGCGAAAGGAGATTAGAGGTTTCTGATGTAGGTCAAGACTCTCTTACAGGCTGTCTGAACATTTAATGTATGTTGCTACCTCCCTCGCCCCGGCTCCTTTTCTCTCCCTCTGTAGCAATTACATTGTTTTATTGCTAGTTGATGTCATGACTGGTCATATGTCTTGTGGAAATTACTTTTCGGGGAGGCGTTTTAGTGAATCTGTTCTGTATGTATCTGTTAGTATTTTCCTGCCTTCTGGTGGTCAAAATCACTTTAAATGAAATTAATAAAAATTATAAGAAGAATTTTGGCCCTGTTTTGGTATTTCTTTCATTCAATCAGATATATTCTAACATTAAATGGTGGTTTTTAATCCTATATTTGTTTTTATTGGGCAAATTAGCACCATTAAAAGTATGCCGAATTAGCTACTAGCAGTTCTTGTTAGCAATATACCCATGGATATACAAATAACTATCACTGGATTACTTTGATACTGGAAATAACTTAAAAACATGATGATTCTCAAGCAAGTTCAGGGGTTATAAGGGGCTTCTTTTTTTCTGTGATCACTGACTGGAATTATTGCTGTGTTCTATGTCTAGCTACTGTATGTCAAGCTTACCAGTCTTGCACTGCATATATGTAGTTTACAGTGACAATTGTGGCAGATTTAACATCTAAATTGGGAGTAACTTTTGAAACACAAAAGAGAAGCAAATAAAAGTGGCTTCTCATTTCTAGCTGACAATTGTGGATTAAGAAAATGATAACTCTTGCTAGAAGATTTCATAAGTGTTGCCAGCTAATGTAAGCTAATGCTTAAACACTTTTAGTCAGCAGAGAAGTCTGTCTCCATCTGAGTTTTAATGTTTCTATCTGATACATTTCAAAACAACAACCATGTCAAAGGGTCTAAAATATGTTAAGTTACCCAGTGGTTGCGTACATGATCTAACACTGATGCTAAAAGACTGAATTTAAAGCTACATACCAATAAGATCAGACTGTGAAATACAACATGCATATGTATATGACAGATGGTAGAATAAGGTTGGAAAAAGAAACGCAGGAATTGGTTTTAGTGCAGCGGATCCTGAGACAGTCTCCCAGCCAGAACAGGCGGGCCATGTTCACCGCAGGAAAAGAGCCTGGATAAAAGCTAAGTTACCCCCACTTATACCTAAGAGAGCAAGCCAGAAAGAGATCTGTCTTTGTTGGCCCACCCCTGGTGGGAATAAGCCATTAATGTGTCAAATGCAGTGGTATCTAACACAAGTCTGGCCAGAGGTAATATTACTGCGGGTAGTAAGCCAAATTAGCTGCACGTTAACATTTGCAGCTTACATTACAGCAGACAAAAGTAAAGTTTAATACATTCCTCACACTTGCGCTCTTGTGTTTTACATTTTTGATGATGACAAAAAAACACCACCCTCCAAACTCATGAGACACAGAGTATCGCTCTTTTTTAGAGATCCATGCACACTGCTTCAACATGAAGAGAAATGGTCTCTCCCTCCTGCCTCACAGTCTGAAAACCTGTGTGAAATACTATATTATTCTTCATATACACACAAACTGTGCCCAAATCAGGTGCTGCTTTGAAGTCAGCATTTTACGTCACAACATGTAGCAACACGTCACAATGAGTCAACGAGACCTCCCTGCCCTTGCAAAAACGTAACCTTTTATAATTCAACAGGCCGCCAGTCACTTGTTTGGGAGCTCAGAATGACACTGCTGTGAAGTCTCCACAGACCTGGATCCTTGTTTGGGAGTTAGCCAGCCCCAGTGAAGTTTAAAAGACATGAATATGTAGGCTCATTCTTTGTGTACTGTCTCACTACCATGAATGAAAATCATAAACTAAACAATAGTAGTACTGTTTCAAAAGTAAAACAACTTTCAGCTGATACAGAAATGCATTTGGTAAATGAAGGTCTTGAATGTTAGTAATAACAAGGAACAGTCATTTTTAAAGATGGGACCACCTGTTGAAGAACTCCATACACATAGCGAGGGTGCATATCACCAGAGTAACCACTAACTGCAGCATACTAGCTGCTGTAGCTCAGTCAGCCCTGTAGCTGAGGGCCTTATGATCTGGCCAAACCTACAGCTCGGAGCGTCAGCAGAGTATTTATGTTTACACCACCCCTGAGACTGCCGGAGGTCAGCTTAACAATAGGGAATACTGTACTGAGGTGATTTACAGCGGCTCCAAACAGGACTCTGAGTCCAGGAGCAATGAGGACAGCAGTCAGGGTGACTCCTTGAGTTAGCTGATCAGGATTCTTACTTTAGTAGATATTTCTGGAACATAATACAGAGGCGTCTTTGTCTTCACATTCTGTTGATAATATTCATTCATTTTGAAAGTTTTAATTTAAAATTCTGACCATATCTTACACATTGCACCTTTCATGTCACATATTTAGATACTATGATATTATGAATCAAGTAGAGTCAATCTCAGGTCCTGCTAACAGGTGAATGCTGGTCTTGAATTTGTTTGGGTTCTTCATTTTTTTAAATGGACAGAACGCATCTTTAGGGAACTTTTAAGGTCGGGTACAATTTTTGACACCTGCGAAAACCTCCAATGTGCTCTAATGCCTTCATTCCCCATAAAACTGCACACTGGCCCTCAGTATAAGCCTGTGGTTTTACTGGGCTGCTCTCAGGTGAAGAAGCTTGTAAGCGATGAATGTGAAGCAGATGAGTCGATGGTATGTAGATGTGTGGCGGTATGCGCTGTGGCTCGCTGATCCCTCAGGACGTCCTGAAGAAAGCCCAGCGTTTGATGAGACTCAGCCCCGCAGGTCAGGAGGTCGAGCTGTGCTTACAGCGACAGCAACAGTGCAGCCTGGAGTCAAAAGGCGCCTGTGTTGTGTGACAGTTGTTATAAACAGAGCTGACCTCTGACCTTTGGGATTTGCATGTAAAAACTGAGCTGTTACACAAGATGGAGTACCACTGTACAGACATGGCAGGAATGTCTTAGAACAAGAAAGGGAAGAGGGGATCTTGTAAGTGCTTGTAAGTAACCATGTGTATGTATGTAGGTATGTGTGTTGAGTGTCACTGGCTCTTTAGACTTTAGACAGAATATCCCACCTATGATCTTAGACCATTTTGTTACTTCTCACATTTTATGTCTTCCAAACTAAAAACAAAGCTTGCAAATGTACAAAGTGAACACATACAGAAATAAGAATATAATCTACTTACGGGATGCCGATCTCAAAGATGTTGTTCTGGATCAACTGCTTCCCCAGCATGATGATGCTGAGCTGAATGCACAACTCAATGAGGCAACCACCTGGTGCACACTGAGGGAGACACACACTTCATTTGAATTGTTCACTTTTTATTTTATGTTTTACTTTTTGGGCCAAATGAAGAGAGACATGGTCACAAAGTTGGACTACAAACCTCTTCCATCCGGTAATCATTAAAGACATACACATAATTTCCAGGTCGACCAGCAAACCTGCCAGAACACACAAACACACAATAAGGAGGAGGGACCAAGTCATTGTTTAGCATGTCGCAATTAAGTCTCAAATCTTTGCACTCAAGTCCCAATTCAAGACTGACAAGTCCCAAGTCAAGCCCCAAGTCTTAAACTTTGGGTTTCCAGTCCTAAACAAGTCATAATGTAACAGTGAGTTTCTAGCCTTATTAAAGGCTAGAAACTCCTTGGCTGTCAAATTAACATAAGCTAAGCATTAGCTTGCTGTCTAAGTTAATACTAGCTTTGACTTCCCGCACAAAGTTTCATTTTTAATGCACACGATTTGCATACTACAATTTTTTTTACCCTCTTGTTCTTGAGAAGGATGCGAATGAAATGATCTTTGGTATATATTTTTTTCCAACTGGCTCCACCCCTCCAACTTGATTGGATGCTGGCGGATTGGTTCAAACAAAGTGGATGTGGGGAATTAAGTGTCGACTTTCTCAGAATGAATAGCGTTACCATCAGTTGATTTAGGAAATGAAAAACTGATTTGTGGCACACTTTTTAAATTACATGATTGGTGTAAAGTATTTTCAAGTCAAAAGGCTCAAGTGCAAGTGAGGTCACAAATCAATTCTAAAGTAATTGAATTTGTAAGTCCCCTAGCCCAAGTCATGTGACTCAAAGCCACGCCTCTGTTCTGTAATGATGTGTATTTTTCCTACAACACATGTTAACAGTTGTGTGTTATATATCAGGTGAAATCCAGATAAAATGCAAGACATTTCAAAGCATTTCGTCATTGTGCAAAGAAAACCATCTCTTCCATATTTGGAGGTTCAGAGATTTTTCACATAAACTGAAAGATTAAACATGCTCATTGGATTATCTGAAAAAGGCATTGTTAGATAGATAAGACCCTTTGGCGATACATGGTATACACAGGACACTGATGCACAAACACACACCCCGCATGTGAATGTAGGTCTTACCGTCCCTTGAAGAAAGCCACATAAAAGATTGGTGCGTATGCATTCATGAACTTGAGCAAGAAGGCTTTCAGGATGAGACGCTCCTCAAAGTTGGTTTCTGTTTTAGGAATCTCTGAAAAACAGGTGAAATGAAACTGTAAGAGAGACGTGGTATGGTGTTGTTTCATGAGGTCAAAGGACAACAAGGGGGCCCAGAGAGGAAGAGCATGTTAAAGGTACTATGTGGAATTTTCAGAAAATCCTATTTATTTGTTACTCTGTAGGCACGAGTGAGCACTGATTTACCAGTATTCAGATGAGGTAAGTAAAGTTAGGCTTGTGTTGTGGTGGGTGTCAGTTGTTTCCTGACATTAGCTGACTCCATTTCTAAGCTAACATTAGCTAGCGTTGCACACTGTAGGCACCACAGGGGAACAGTAGAGAGGCAGGGTACTCTTGTTACATTACAATCCGTTTGCACAAGGGCATTATGGAGCTTTGTACATGTAAATTGCTTCACATATACCTTTAAATGTAGGGCTGAATATCATCCTCCATACCTTTAAGGTATTGACCAAAATAACCCAGTACCAAATAGTATCAAACCTTCTCCAGTCAAACTATATCTGCATTCGATCCTTTCTGTACCCAAAGTTAGAAAAAATAAATATTCATATGCTTTTGCCCACAGCCAGTCACTGCAAGCATTCTTCAATATGACAGAGTTGAGAGTTCAGCGTACCGAGATGCCACCAAAATGTTCAAAAGTATGGCTGTTCTACAGGCCTGCAGAGTCTGATAAAAATAAGCACATAAAATGCTGATTATTTCATGCAAAACTGGGAAGAGTGGGGTAATACCACGCAACTGAATATTTCCATTCACATGACGGATATGGAATGAAGTTGAAAAAAAAGATATCATATGAAATACTATATTGGTATTTGTATCACTTTAAGAGTGCTGCTATTGGTAGCTATACCCAGCCCAATTTAAATGTCACAAGTGGAATTAATGTACATCAGGCTTGGCTGATTTTTCCACACTGAATTTCAACAGCGTGTCTTTTTAGTCCATGGTGATTACGTGAGACCTCTGAGTCTGCTCCGAGAAAAGTGGTGATTCTGTCAGTCTGCCTCTTGAATTGGAGTTATAACAAAATCACTGTGGTGGAAGTAGGTTAAAATACTGGCACTTTTTACACGTCATACCCTCACGCACACGCCCACACACACATACACGTGCTTTCCCTCTTTCTCACACTTCTCCTTCCCATTCTTTTCCTCTATTTCAGAGGTTTTGAATATGAATGTGAACGTGGCAGAAACCTCCTGGGATGACTGATGGGATGACTGGAGCATGAAAACATCAAAGTTTCATCAAACGGTCCACGAAGAGGCAGAGAGACTCCTCCTGTCTCTCACACTCACACATGCAGAATGATTACACTTTTTTTTTTTTTTTAAAGTTGATTTTGTTCATTGCTGGGGCAGTATTTTTAACATTTTTGAAACATGTCAGCATAAATATTAAACACAAGTGACTGAGTTAACCTCGTACTCCCTTTAGTAACGAGTCAGGAGCAGAGGTAAACTCAGCTAGACGTTGGACAAATTTAATTTCTATAAAAAAATTCTTTGAAAGGTGGCACATTCTTAAACTTTTACTTAATTTAAGGCGGTGGACTGAAAGTTAAGTATGACAGCTGAATTTACCTATTGGAGGTTAAAAAGTATCTGAAATATCTGATTTATTACAGGAATGTGGATGTGAGGAAAACTGGAGCGGAGGTGGAGGAATTCAAATAACAAGCGTGGACTGGATAAGAAAAATAACTTCTGCTAGATTAAATCCTCATACTTTGCCTGGATTACAGACTATTATTTTATGAGCTGAAGCTATGTGTATTTAATTCAATTTAACTCTTAGATATCTCCTGGGACATTATATGTAGGCTATTCACATTTATATGAGGTCAATATACTGTGCAGTTTGATGCTAGTGGCTATAAATACCGGAATATTGTATTAAAATGCCTACAAATGCTGGACCTATATCATATTTGGGATAATGTAAGTACACAGCTCAACAAAATATGTTTCAAACAATGTTCAAACACAGAGAAATCTGTAATGTCCTGCTAGCCATTAGTTGCTATAACTTCAGGGAAAACGTATGAGAGTGAGGAAAGAAGTAGGCAAATGTGACTAAATGCAATATGAATAAAATAATAATATAAACTTGTCCATGAAGATTATTTCTGCTTGAGTCATGTCAGATAAGATTTTTATCTGTAATGGTGGTTGTTTTGCAATGAAGATAACAAATCCCATGATCCCACACTACGTCAGATGTCATAAAACTACGGCTGTTTTTATTGTTTTAATGTGAAAGAGACCCCTAGTGACAGAGGTTACATATTGTGCATCTGAATAAATGGGTCATGAACAGGGTGCTGCAACCTTTTTTGCCATACCTAGAAAACAAATTATGAGCTGGACCTGGACAAGCTTTAGACATAGATTGATATTGTTTCTGTGCTACAGTGTGACTTTTATGTTTAAAGTAATAGTCTGACATTTTGGCAAATAAACTTTTTTGCCCGAAGCTTTCATATCTGTCTGTTAAATATAATGATACACATTATATCTTGTTTGTTTCTAGTCCTCCAGTCTTTATGGTGAGTTAAGCTAACCGTCTCCTGGCTCTAGCTTCATATTCAAGTTAAAGACACGAGAGTTGGTTGAATTATTCTTTCAATAATTCAGCTAACAAGACTCTAAAATTGTTGGGGCTAGTTAGTAAGGCTTATTGCAGTTTCTTATATGGTGCATTTTTTGTGTTTTTCCAGTTTGTTCATGTTTTCAAAAGTTCTTGAAGCCATGGTACTAGAATTGTAAATGACTGTGTATTTCTGTACCTAGCTCAGTCAGCCACAGCGCCACGGCGCCATAGATTTCATCAAGGATCAGGATAACCACCAGGTTGATGATGACCGCGGTGGCCGTCACCGTCACCCGAACATTGGATTTGGTCTCCGGATCGGGGCTCATCGCCATCAGGGCTGACACCGTGATGCGGTAGATGATGACGCCGAAAACTGCTGAAAACGTCAAGCCAAACTGGGAGCAGAACGGAAGAAAGAAAGAAAATAAATAAGTCATTACTCAACCGTATTTGTCCGATACTCACAGTGCAGAGGCTGGAATTAATATTTCAAGGAACACATCGATGTAGGTCACTCATATAATCATTTATGTACGTAAGCTGTGTCGTATACATGTTTATTATTCTATTTAAAGTGCTTCAACCACACATATGGAGAAAATGCCTGATTCTAAGTAGAGCATGAAGCTGATTTTTATGTACTAACCATAAAGAGGATAGAGGAAACATTGATGAAGTATCCAGGAAGACGGTCTTTCCAGGTCAACTTCTCTATGGCAGCCTGACAAGAAGGACAGGGAGGAGGGGCAGGGGAGGAAAAGAGAAGAAAAGTTGGCAGTCACTCATGCAATTGTCAATGCATCATCAGCTTTTTGTGATCTGTGATGCACAACACAGACACCGCCTATTGAGACATCACAAAAAGGAAGAAAACAGCTGTTTCATATATTTGCATTGATTAAAAAACAAATCTCCCTTATGTGTCCTGATGTGAAAAGCATTTTCACAGTTTCCGCTCCTCCTTTCAAACGGTTTGTAAAAGCTGAATGGAGAGTTGACGCAACAGCAGCATCTGTATCTCACCGCCTCCACAGGAAGTGTTACTATGTCTCAACAGAGAGACATAAAGGAGCACAATAGCCCATTTAACAGTCTGCATCCTACATTTAGAGAGCAGCTCAGAACAAATGTTTTCACTCAACTGACTCTGAAATGCCCAGACATACCGCAGTTCATGTGATTTATCCATTTTCCCCACCTATGAGAACATTTTGAGTTGATTTAGTGCTGAAATTTAAAAAAAATGTAATCTTGGCATCTTGAAGTCTGCATAGGGAGGAGGCCGGGGTGAATGAGTGGGTAAAACAGGACTTTGACACAGGAGACCAGGGTCATTTCTTTGTGTGAAACCAATAGTCCAGATGTTGCATATTTATTATTGATAATTTGACCATAGTATGAGAATCCTGAATAACACATTAGTTTGAAAGTTGTGCTGAGTTACAAAAGTGTCAGTGTACTTTAAATTTAGTGACTATTTCTCAAACTGCTGTTAGACTGAGGTGACAGTTTTCAATGACGGTGGTTTTCAGTTTTTTTTTTTCTGCATTCAAAATGAAAGTTTCAATGCTCTGTCAGAGTTTTGCATGGAGGAGAGGGGTATAGGGGGAGGGAGAGAAGAGAGGGTGATTTAAATATCCATTCAATATGACATTGGCTTTCATGAGGTCAAGCTGCAATTGATTCTCTTTTTCTCTGCTAGCCGTCACAAATTAGCCAATTGTTCTGGCAGACTGCTGCCAAATTAGCACATCAACAGTTAAGAGTTACAGTAACTTTAACCAGTTGTATGAGAGTGACGTTCTCTCCTTAGTAAACAGTACTGGCTCCATATGAAAAATGTAAGTGATTTACTTTAGTTTAACTTTACTAAATTTTGCTCTTTCATGGCTAGACTAGAGCAGGTCACAAAGAAATACTGTAGTTCTACATTTCTGGGAAATAGGGCAACACTTTTTTTTGCCAAGAGTTAGGCAAGAACTTACTTACAAGCTAAATATGAAACGACTGCACAGACAGGAGACAGCTACCTTTGCCAAGCATAAACAGTATAAGTAGGGGAAAAGCTTGCTGGTCTCTGTCCGAAGGTGAAGTCTAAAGTGGTTTAGTATAGCCTATAACCTCCTGTAAATCCAGAACTTTTACCCTTTAGTTTTTGTAAGTGTTCAACAAACCAGATATAGGCCTTACATATTAACAAGGTAGCTCTAGATGCTAGCTGAAGCTACTTGTGTCCAAAGCTTGAAGCTGACCTACTTGCATCAAAAAGGAAAGGCACTTCACTGGCATGTCAGTGGTTAAGTATGGTTTGATCCCTGCTTGACAAATGCTGCATCTCCATCCTATGGTATGTGACCCCTTTATCCATATATACACATAATACTTACATGGGCAGGCTGGGGAATTTCACACACTCAGACAGAGATACTCTCACACACCACATGAGGATGGACAGTCTGTACATCAGAGGGCCTTTAGTATGCTATTTTACAAGACAACAGCACCACCTAGTGAATACTTTGATTCAGTACAGGCTTTAGTACAGGCTTTACTCTATTCACACAATCCATTAAGTCAACAAGTTGCTCTTTACTCTAACCCTGTTTTGTTCAACTTTAAATAGTTAATGTTACATAATATCAATAAAACATTCAAGCCATGTACTCCAGACATAAAACAGGTCAATATGACAGCATGTCCTGGAAAGGCAGGTGTGTGGGGAGGACTTTGACATCCCTAGGAGGAGTGTGTCTCCAAGGACACATGGATTATTGACCGAAATATAGGGAAATATTCTGATCATCACTGCTTTCTATGTTAAATCTTATCTATCTATATTATACAAGATTCCTGAGAGGCAAATGAGAAAAAAAGTGTCTTTCTTTCATCTGTGAAAACCGGTGAAAAAAACTGTAATACTCAATTTGGCCACAAGAGGCTGAAGTTCACCACTAATCCATGTCCAGGACTAAATGCCTTCATGCTTTCTTTCAGGTGAGTTTTAATAGTGATGCACTTTAGCCTCTTGTGGCCAAAATAACGATTACAACAACAAATTATCCTGACAAAAAATTAATAAATAAAATAAATTCTAGAGTGTCTTATTTGCACTCTGGTGAGAGGCACACAGCAGCTCTTTGGCTATTCACAGCCTATCCCCTTAGTTTAGATGTAAAGCATGACTAAAAGTATTGTGCGTATTTATCAGCCAGCCAGATCAGTTAAAATAGCTGAGTCAAGAAAGAACAGACATCCGAATTTTTCAGTGGAGTGAAGAAAGATTAACAATGGCGGTTTGATAAAATCTTAATACAAAAGGTGCTTATGAACCTTAAATGAACTGAACACAGATGTGCAATACAAGTTCAGATGAAAAAACTAAACAACAACAACTATTTCTCTCTGTTCCCCTCCTGGTACATTTGCTTGGTGGATGTGGCCACACTATTCATAGCTCCTCTGGCTACATTTCTTCAATTGACCATCGGTTACTAAAACCTGTTACTGAAGATAGTGCACTCTATGAAATGAATTAAATCTGGGTGTGTGTATATCTTCATGAACCTGAAAGAAAAGCAACTTCAAATTCCATGCCAGAATTTATAGAGAGCTTAGAGAATTTCTAGTAGCAATTGAAAAACCTGTAATGGTCTTGCTCAGATCATTTGTAATATTGTCTGTTAGAGGAAATTACTCTGTCAAGCTGAAAGAGTGTTAATCAGTGATAAAAGCTAATGAGCTTTTGTACTTAACCACATGAATCTCCCTCCAAACAGGCTCCAAACAGTATAGGGATTTTTTTAAAGATTACACATATGTTTTTTATACATGGCTAAAAATACTTTTATTACAAATTAAAATGCTACAAAGCATGCATGCTGTTACACTTTGATGCCACATCAAAACATTACGCAAGAGGGGCGCCTCCATAAATGATGCTAGAGGGGTACCTACAGCATCACAGTTTGAAGCACAGGGACACTGAACAAGCTGCCGTATTTGATGCATTGGGAGTGAGAACAGGCTGTCACTGTTGTATCTCTTTATATTCTTATGCTGATGACTCATGATTGCACCTCCCAGTCAGTTTTGCACATACAGGGTGTCAGAGTCAAGTTAGCAATAATAAACATGCTATGTTAGTTTCATCTTTCAAAATAAAGCTTGCTAAGAAGCTTTTGGCATTTTATGAGTTTTGGACGTGCAGGAAAGGGCGAAGTCAGTTAGGTTTAGACACCAAAACTGTTTGAATAGGTTTAGGAAAATATTGTGAGGTTACATCACATTACCTCATGTCATGTTTTGCTGATGTACATTAAAGCTATAGTTGGGAATCCTGTTCAGAAACACTTTTTGTTATACTGGGTGAAATGGTCCTTCTATCCTGAGAGTAGTCAATACATTATGTATTCAGAAAAAGGAACGGAAAGAATCAGACCTCTGTGTCAGCTGCAGGCCTGTAAAAACTCTGACCAATCCCTGCCATTCGGCGCACTCATCACGTTTCACCATTGCCGGAAATATTCAGCACTCTCCTCAGCAGAAACACCAAGTTAGCAGGAGAATAAGTTCATAAGAGTACTATAGCAGAGAAAATGCAGCCAAAAATACCACTTCCAGCGTTACTTGTAACGGCTCGTCCTGCTAAACAGGGAAAGAAAAGAAAGCCGGAGGCAGAAAAGGCTGCGATGAAAAAGTCTCTGGATAAAACTAGAGGACAAACTAGAGTCAACATCGGTGCAGCCTTTGAGCGGTGGAGACAACTGAGGCATCTGAAGGGCCTGAAAAGTGATGCAGAGGTTGCTGTCTTTCTGTTGGACGGGTAATTATTTGTTTTGCTTCAGGGGGATGTGTTATTTTCATGAAATATGTAATGTTTGCCAACTTAGCTGCTTTTGTAGCTCGTATTAGCTCAATGTTAACATTAGCTTCTCTGTCGGTGTAAGCCGGTGGTAGGTACATACTGCTTATCTAACTTATAGGATCTGTGCTTCCTGCACGGAGCATTGAGCGTTTTTACTCGACGTGGGGCGTGGTTTTGGACGGAGCACTGACGGGAGGGGGAGGAGGTGGTGGAGCTTAGAGGACGTGCCACTTTCAAATTTTGCTAGCTCTCCAACAGCTCTCTCAACATTACCAACTATAGCTTTAACTTACATATGTTGTGTAAGTTGGGAAAAAGTCAATGTTGACTGTTGGTTTCACATGGGGTTCACAGAGCAGTCTCCTGGGTGAAAGTCCTGAGTCTCATCCATCCATCCCAACATCCTCTAAATGTAGACTTTCCCGCTCTTTATACCACATCTCCTGACTTTGACTGCACAACAAAACATTACATTGTAGGGGTGCTTCCACAAATGGTGCTAGAGGGGCACATGCAGCCTCATAGTTTGAAGCATAGGGGCACTGAACAAGCTACTGGATTTGACATCTTGGGAGTGAGAACAGGCTGTCTCTGTAGTATTTTTTTATATTCTTATGCTGATGACTCATGATTGTACCTCCCAGTCAGTCAGTTTTATAGTCACAGTTTACCAGTTAGCAATAATAAATATGCAATGTCCACTTAAACTTTCAAAATAAAGCTTGCTGAGAAACTTTAGATATTTTGTGAGTTTTGGACGTGTGGGAAAGAACAAAGTCAGTTGGGTTGAGGCGCCAAAACAACTTGGTTAGCTTTATGAAAAGATTGTCACGTCACCTCACGTCTTTGATGTGTTGGAAGTAAAAACGGGCTGTCGCAGTAGCATCTCTTTATATTCTTATGCTGAGGACTCATAATTTTACCTCCCAGCCAGGCTGAGAGAATAAAATGAATCAGCTACTCGGCAGGACTGTTTTAATAAACGTTAATTACTAGATGTCAAAGTTTTTTCCTCATCAAATATGTGCAGCCACTTGTCTGTTTAATCTGTAGGTTAAGTATGCCTTTAAGGGCCCACATCTGAATTTCAAGAAAGATACTAAAGAGCTTTCTAGTCATGCTTTAAACACACACACACTGACATACAAATGCATGTACATGTTGATGAACCCCAGGGATTGTCTTATTGAAGGATAAAGAGACCTTCAGAATGTGGGTGCACGTGAGCATGCGTATGTGTGTATGTGTGTGTGTGCGTGTGTGATGGCTGGTGGGGACGGCTGTCAGAGATAAGGGTAGTAGTAAATGGGTCAGGTGTTATATTTGGCTCATAACCTCCATTGAGGAAAGCCCCACAAAGACAGAGATTCACTCACAACCTTTATGTCTTTATGTCATTTACTCCTTCTGTTAATGCTCTCACCTCTTACTATGTCTCCCAATCTTTTTCTCCAAAACCCTAATTGTCTTATACCATGTCCAGTTTTGAGGAAATTAAATTTCTTAATGTCACATTAGCTTGGGTGGCGTGCTGTCAGGAGGTGGGGGGAGGTCTGAGGGTCGGATATGTCCTGTCTTGTCAGATAAGCTATGTGACCTGATAACACTGCATGGGGCAGTGCCAAGAAGGATCCCAGTCTTTGGCAATTGCTGTCAAATTTGATACCCAATCCACACATGCATGCACAGAACAATATAAAATCCCACAGCTGTAGCCTAAAAACATCCTACACACATGCATTGTCTCTATGCACTGACTGGATCCTTCTCTCGCTACAACAAATCAATAATGGTAAAACAAGACAAGTTTCTTGTTTTAATAACTCAGTATGTCATAACAGGATAACTTCATTTTATAAAATAAAGTTTTGTGATATACAAGATAAAGTGATGTGTTATAACAAGAAAGGTTTCTTGTAAAAACATAAGAATTTGCATCTAGTTATTATAACATGAAAAATATCTTGTTATAGCAGGTAGAAAGAGAAACTAAGTGATAAGCCGCCATAAGAATTAATACTCTGTAGAGTTCTCACAGAAATTCTTCCCACAATTGAATGAAATTGCCAGTTGTTCAAAATGACAATCCCACAATGTAATGTGTCAAATTCTATAAGGGAAAAAATGGCTATTGTGCGACTGTCAGCGATGATACAAAGTGATGATGATTCATACGTGTCAAATATGTCTATATACTGCTCACTATAGAGTAAATTACTGTTATAGAGGGAGTAGTGAATGAGTGATGAGGGAGTGATTTTGGACACAAAACAGCTGAACACAAAAATACCAACACATACACACACAAAAACGCTTCACCTTGTGTATAAATGGTGCCAGAAGCTCAACCTGAACTCAAATCTGATGTACACAGGTGATACATTTCAACCAACATTATTTAACTCTTCTTCCTCAAATCAGCAACTTCAAAGTCCCCGCCCCGATCGCCTGTTCTCACATCATGTAACTTTGATGGCCAGTTTGAAAGAAGTGTGTAACTATTTACGGCGCTAAATCACACAGCACCAAATATGTCACAGATTTTGGTGAAACTTGATCATATTTTAGAGAGATAAAGAGAGTTTTTCTCTTGATGTCCTCTGGCTGCTCTGTCTCAGCCCTCTGTGGTTTACAGCAAGGGCATTCCAACTTCGAGGGGGGACATTGTTGAAATTTAGCTGCTGTGGAACTACAGTCTATATTTTGATGGCCGTTTGTGCTTGTTATTACACAACCTTTTAGACTACTGTGAGCTGAGAGAAATAGTAAACAATATAAAAAGTGGCGAGTTTATGTGGCAATTATTTAAAGCTGAAGTACATCATATTATCATTTACATAATTCATTTAAAAACTAGTTATTAGGGAGACAACTTCATGACTTTAACCCCTTCATCACTCCTGGGATCTGTGCTGAAGTACCTCCTGATGCAAAGTGAACGCTAACTGCTGTGTAACACCAAAGCCAATATTGACAGAGGAAGGTAAGAAGAGAAAAAGAAGAGAGTGACCAAGGACAAGAGTAAACGTTGGACAGGCTTTTAGACATTGGCAAGAGCTTTGTGAAATAAAAGCCTGCAAGACAGACGCCAGCCTAGCCTTCTTGGTGTTTGACTTGTAAGAAATATAAGTTGACTTGCTTTGTCTTGTGTAGTTGCACATGCATGAGTATTTCAATCAGTTTGCAAAAAACACCAAATATAATGTTACATAATGTTACTTTAAACTGAACATAAATCGGATTACTACAGGTAGTGCAATTAAGTCACCCATATCAGTATCAAGTTCTGAGCTCTCCTTGCTGTTAGGCAGGCAGTTAATACATATTATTCTACAAATATACATCTAATGCTGCCTCTGTAATAACCAGCAGTTTGCAGTAGTTCGCCAGATACGAGACTGTGTAAGCGCTTGTGCCGGCTTTCTGGTAGTAAAATATTTAAAATCATCCTGTATATGAAATCCTTTTTCAGATTTTTAGTAAGACATGTCTCACGTTATTAGCACTGACAGCTCCTAATTTAAGAGATGATTTGAAATGTCCTGACAGAGGACTGTCCATCACTGAGGAACAGACAGGGATTCAGTTAATAAATAAAACAAAGGATGGTTCGAAAAAGGAAAATTTTTAAAGGAACTGTATGTCCGTTATAATAGGCTGAGGCTAGTAAAGTTCCAAATTAAAGTTATATGTTTTGTACACTGGACAAATACCGCTTAAAGTTATATTTTTTTAAATATAATAGATAAGAGATCCAACAGGATTTCAAATGATCAGGTATGAAATCAAATGGTTCAAGTGTGTATGTGAGCGTGTGTGTGAGAGAGAGAAAGAGATTTCTGTGTCGCCATAGTGACGTTCACTAATCTTACCCCTGGCTTCCTGCCCAGCATGCCTCACTCCCACTCAGCCGCCCTCCCTCTGACTCTCTCCATCCCTCTACTTCTCCGAGTCTCTCTCTGTTTATTTCAGTGTCTCCATCATTGTCTCTTTCTTTGTTTCTCTTCATGTCTTTCACGCTTTGTCTTTTTTAATTTACTTTCACAGACAATTGGTTTGAAAGTTGCTGCCAGATTCTGTGTTGTGTTGCCAAAGCAGCAGGTGTAGAAATATGCTGTAGTAACACCATTCAGAGCAGCAGTTAGGCTTTTTTTTTTCACAGCTGATAAGCTAGTCATTGCAGGAGAAGCACAGGTGTAACTAATGACATCAATTTATGACATCTCTGCTCCTTGTAAGTGTTCCAGTAGAGCATATCAGTAAGCCAGACAGCACAATAAGCTTGATTAATGTTATTAGTAAAACGGGTGTCTGACTTCTTTAACCTGTCTGAGGCAGTCAGCCCTGAACTCATTCCTACTGAAGGTGCTGATCTTTAACAGCAGCATACATACAGTTTCATTAAAAAAAATCTAATTTCCTAAAACAGCTGGGAACTGCAGCAAACGTCACTTAAACAGGAATGAGTAGTGCATTTGTTGGGGACTATTTTCAGCCACGGATTAATACGCATTTGGTTACTAGAGAGTATTCAAGGCTCAAAATAAACCACACAGTGTGTGTTCACGGTAATGAAGGCACATGTCACCCAGTGCAACAGTAAGGCTGCTATTGTGCATGTTGACTCACTTGTTTGTAACAATTTGCTGCAGTGCACACAATGAAGAGGAAGAGACAAAAAAACAGCACAGCTTCTTTTATATGGTTAAAAAAGTCTGAAAACAATAATTCGCAAATTATGTCTGACAACAATGGTTAGAAGGGGTCATAGTACTTGATATGATACTTGAAAAAAAGATTCCAGTCTGCTCATTAAATGGCCCTAAAATACCTCTGTATGTAAAATATGTCCAAACTAAACGTTTAAGAGTCCAATAACAGCTGCCATGCAGTTGCCATACTAGTCCTTTACCACTTCAGAAGCATTTATATTGACATTTTGTTTTTAAGAAAACAAACAAAACAATTTTAGGCCATACTGCCCAGCTCTTGCTAGTATATGTGTGTAATATTTGTGCGTATGGATTGTATGGAAACTCACACACACATGCAGTAACACAGTATCCAAAAAAGGGAACCACAGAGACTGATAATCCCTCATTAGCATCAGCTGTCTGTCTCCAGGTCTGTCCATCAGGTCCTTTTTAAACATGTCATTAACTACCAGCAGGGCTTAAGAAAGCTCAGCAGCTGAATGGTTACTTGACTTTAGTGAAAGTTCTGACTTCTCTGACTCACTTCTTGACCTTTGCCTGCTGCTTTGGAACAAACACACTCCACCTGTTTGAGTGTCCACACACACTGTCAGTGTTTTCACTGATACAGACCGTATTTGTCTAAAACAGCAGGTTTGTCTCCTGAAGGTACGGTTCATTCTGCTCCCTCGCTGCTGGCAAATATACAAATTATTTTTGCACAAATAAATGTCTGAATTAATCAAGCTCAATCTGTGATTAGTCACTGGAAATATTGAATTTAGGAAGAAATACCTGAGGAGTTGAGACTGTAGAAGCCAGAGGGCGGGACAGGAAGAGAAGAACAGATAGACTGCAGCCTGCAGGAGAGGGAAAAAACAGGAAAAGGAGAAGAGGAAGAGGAGGTGAAAGAGGAAAAGGAAGGTAAGAGGAAGGAGGAAGGTGAGGGGAGGAGAGGGGACAGGAGAGGAAAGGTTACCGGTATTCCTGCAGCCATGGCAGACAGTAGTTTTTGTCTCCATCTGTCCTTCCCTGTCACTGCCCCGTCCTCCTGCTTCTCTGGCTGCAAGACAGAGGGACAGGTTACACACATACACATTCACACTTATGTTACTATATCCGTGGAGACTTGTTATTGACGTAATGCATTCCCTAGCCACTTACCCTAACCCTGCCCATCACAACTTAGGTGCCTTACCCAAACTGAAACCTCATTCTAACCCTCATCCTAAAACCAAGTCTTAATCCCGAAATAGCCCTTCAAACTTGTGGGGTCCAGCATTTTGTTCCCCACAAAGCTGGTCGAACCACACAAGCATAGCGGCCTCCTGGTTTTGAGCCCACAAATATAGTTAAACAAGCCAACACACATAAACAGACACCACATTTATGCATAGAAGTAAAAAAACAAACAAAAAAACATATGTATAATCACAGTTATGCTATTTTAATGTCCATGTCAACTATACAGACCCTACCTTGTATTCACTTAGTTTATGTTGAATATAGTTACATTATTGTTGTATAGTGGCTATAACCTAATTATGGTATGTATTTATCACAGACTGTATAACAAGCTTCCACTTCTGATAAGTGAAGCCAATAGAGAAGTGCCTTAAACCTGTATTCTTTCTAATGAGCAACAGGGGGCGACTCCACTGGTTGCAAAAAGAAGTCTGACTGTATGTACCCTTACAGCAAAATTAATCTACTTCTCACTTGATTTATGATCTCAGTTAACAGTTTCCTAATGGGCTTCTGCCCTCAACAACTAGTTCCAAGTCCTCTTCAATACAGCATGTTCATTTTATAAATTATGGTCCCATTTTGAGTAAAATAGATGTTCAAGTGGGGTATGCTTTAAGGCGGGGCTACCTGTGATTGACAGCTCATTCTCAATGCATCCCCATTGCAACACACAAGGCTCACGACCAGGCAGGCCAGCATTATTTCCTGTTGAACAGATGAGCCAGAACCAAGCACCCCCAACCAGCTCCATGCTCTTGTCAGTACTGCACATGCTCTGGTTGCAAAAACACCAAGATGGCCACACCCATAATGCCAAACTGGATGCTTCAAAATGATCATCCACAAACCAGTGGGTGATGTCATGGCTGGTTCACACTTCACTTATCGCTATATTGTGGCAACCTATTCACACTAATAGAATTCACACTGAAATGCAGTAAACTCTAAAATTTAACTCTGGCTTCTATATGGTGTAGACCACACACCGCTCAGATTTTTAGAACACTTTGTTTTGTAATGTATTTTTTGCATGGTTTGTTGGTGGTTGGTGTTGGTTGATGTGAACGGAGAACTTGAACTCTGGTGCACAAACAGCTGCTCTCTGGTCTGCCTTGAAGGTCTCAGGCTGCTGTCAAACGAACTTTGGAGCAGTTCATTTCTGGTGAGAACACCATTTGCACCGATCACAGAAGTGTACCATTGCATGTGTCATTTCATTGTTTAAAAAAACATTTTCTCTTTCTGTTTTGGTGAGTGGTGAACAAGCACTGCCTTTGCTACCAAAAATATCTACTGGCAGGCGCCAAGCCTGGATTGAATTACTTAAAACCCACTGTCTCATGAGACGATCATAAGTGGGGTCCTCTTAAATCTGCTGATATGCGTTCCAGATCAACACCAATATTAACAGAACCGGTGCTCTATGATGTACAATATCCAGGTAGAAGTTGGACAGTTTGTTGTCTCTTTACCCGCCAACTGTATGACCACCAACTGTACATTTACACCACTTTATTTGTATTTACAATTTCTGGACTGTTTGAGTTTTGTCTTTGTGAATGCAAAGTAGACCAGTTGAAAAATTTAAACAACGTACTATCCTCGATTTGTTTCGATTTAGGAGCCTGACCTTTACGTGTGAACTCACCCTAAGCATTGCAAACGTCCGATCTGTTAGGGGTAACACCTGATTAATTATACATTCCATGAATGTAACAAATGACATAGAATCAAAGAACCACCCAACCAGTAAACAATCTGAAAAGAAGATTCTCACTGGTCATGGCATCATGGTAAAAAAAAACAACTTTTTCAATTCCTCATGGGGGAACTGTGCGTTCCTCCTTTTTCTTGACACACCAACCAGCAGATGGCATTTGCTGACCCACCCTACAACTAAAGAAAACACTGGTCGCATCCTTCAGGGTTCTTACTTTCATCAGTAGTTCAGGTATTTGGGGTGGTATGGCTGTGATCCTGTATCATGTCAGTTAGCTCCTGCCTTTCTGTGGCAGGAAGCCATCTGTTGCTGCAGCAAAGTGTATGTGGGCCAAAAGCACTCAATGTGATTGACCCAATTTAAAAGCAGAATCTAGATCGTTTCCCAGTCATTAGATTATCACATTAATGTCTGCCGCACGCTTTAAAAACCAAATGATCACGATCCATCTGATTGCAAATGTGAAGACTGAGCCAAGTGGAAAAGTTTCATGATCAGCTGATTATATGGTTTGTTTCCCCACAGAACACACATATAGTTCAGAGCATCTGCTTATACTTACTGTAATCGTAAGACTCTTTAAAAAAAACAGCCATATGTCATTCAAATAAATGTCATCATTTGCTTAACATGTTATGAGTAATTTTGACTGTATAATACATTAGGATTGTTGACAGTCAGGTCAAGCTATGGGAATGGAGTTCATATGCCATTATGAAAGCACTCATGAGTTGGGTAAACAAGCCTTGTGGGAAATGTGGTCTCAAGCACTTACTGCAAATGACAGAGGTTTCTTACCTCATTCTTTTTCTTCTTCTTCTTTTGTTTCTGCTTCCTCTGTCTCTTCTGAAGGAGAATGGTCTCATATTTTGGCCTGGGATGTTCCTGAGGGAAAAACACGACAAAGAGTTGTGCATGCGCGCACATTAAATGTGAG
>JAJHUR010119661.1:5998-19031 GCA_027495735.1 Lutjanus campechanus
GTTGACTATGTTCATCTCCAGCAGGCTTCATTCACTTTTGACTTATGTGGACCTTTGAAATCCAGAGTTTTATTAAGTGTTGTAGCAATAGCCTAGATTAACTTGGCCCATCTTGCTGGACCGTTCGCTGTATCTGAATTTGCATAATCACAGCTAAACCTCTACTTTATGCAAATGAGGCCCATCTAGCTCAACATAGTGGACTTCCAAAAGTCCGATCAAACTGTTAAAATAGGCAGATATCAAACATGATTAGTACTTGGATGGGAGACCACAAGACTCATGGCCTCATGAGGACACCGCGTCTGAGGTGTTGTAGATCTATTTTGGCTAATATAATTTAATGAGCTGAGCTGGAGCGGTTATGGATTTGGTGATGAACCTGTTCACCGAGGGATTACAATGTCAGAGACTGGAATAAACATCTTTACATCTTTCACTGATTCCCTTTAGACCTCTAATTGGGAAATTATTTTGTCGAATGTTTACACCCAAGAAATACATTTCAAAATAAAATAACCAGGTTCTATGGTATTAGAGCACAATACCCATTTGGCCCACTGGAATCTACTTACTTGCAGCTTTATATCTTTCTCATAGGTTGAAAATACTGATTATACTCATGATACAAAACATTTTGTGCACAAATCTGTCAAATCTGGACATGTTGATTGAACTCCAGATTTGTTTAGTACTTTCTCACATTCTTAAAAAGAATACACTGGCTCACCTGATAAAAATTAAGGTAACAATTTGCATATATCTTTTTAAGTAATTCCAACTCAGCCATAATTGAGTAAATCCCATGAGACCTTTATACAGTAATTAGACCAACTCAGTTAGTCAGTTAGTTCTACTAGTGTTATCAAGTTGAATCAACTTATTTTTAATTTTAAAATTTTGGTGCTATGAACTGGTTAAATAACTTCATTTAAATTATTTTAACTTATTTATTTTATTTCCAGTCTACTCAGAAATGTCCATGCAAATTGTTTCCTTCATTTATTTGAGTATTAGGAACTTATTTCATGTCAGTCAGAATGAATTACACATGATTCCATTTTTTTTAATCAAACTGTTATTCTAAAGCCAGCGATGAATTTCTGTACGAGTTTTATACCATCATCTATGTCCAAAATAAACACATCAGTACTAAAAATAATGAATAAATATAAATAATTTATTTGTTCAAAGAAAACTCCTGTCTTTCTCCCTCCTTCAAAGCTCCTGATTTTTAGCTACAGTATATTTACTAACCCCATGAAGAATCATTTCATAGCAATTCTCCCCGATGACTGCTGACATAAAGCACCAAATATGATTCCAATACACACAGCTCCTTAGTTCAACTGTATTTGTGTAGTTCTTCCCAATAATTATTTCCCACAGATAGAAAATTAAAACAAACTGTACTGTAAGCAACAAAATATGAGTGCTGTATGGATGAGAAGTAGGTTAATGCTGCAGGGTAAATGCATAATACACTAAACATAATTCCCTTCAGTACAGTGCACACAACAGACCACACATGGCAGCTGCTTTACATTTTGCTCAGAGCCTCAGAAACCAACCAACACACCTGTCTGCCATCATAATGCACAGTCCATCCACTGGTCTGATTTGATTTTTAGTCAGTGCACTTTGTAAACACAGTACCAACTAAAATACTTCATTCATCACATTGTGCTCCAGTGAAGCATACAAACAACCAAATATGAATTTCAGATTCACACAGACCAGCTGAAACAATGGCCAGCCCGAGGCTGTCGGGGGCCCTCGGGGTCCGGGCCCCGCAAGGCAGTTGTCCGCACCACACGGTCAGCGGCCAGCCGTGATGATTGGTTTGTGCTGAAAACTGTCCGCAGTCAGCAGAAACAGCAGTGAAAAGCAACAATATGTGTGTGTTTGTCACACGGCAGAAACATGACTCATGAACCACCCTGCTAAGTTTGAATGATTAAAAAAAAGCTACGCATATAAAATTCCGGCCTGATCTTGCATAAATTGCATAGAAGTAATCATCACTTTTCTCTCTCTTTTTTGCCCCAGCCCCTAACAGAAAACTGACGCAGCAGATTTTACAAAATGCATGCCCCTTTACTTTAAAACTTCTGTTAAGAAACAGAAATCATTCTTTAGAAGTCGGCTTTGTTGTTGCTGTATTGTTGTCTGGACGGAAACAGTAGACTATCGAGTCTTATAGGGGTTTTCACACTGTGCAGTGTCAGAAACAGGTTGTGATTAATGAAAAGTAAAGAAAGGTGTGAAAATTTGTCAGAAAGCTGGAGCAATACAGGAGAATTGGAAGGAGGAAATAGAGAGAGGGCAATGAAATACAGGAGTCTCCTGGGAAAATCAGGAGGGTTGGCAAGTATGGCTTAATGTGTTGAGAGGAAAATCTCTGAATCTTAAATGTGTAGTTTTGGCCTACATTTCTATCAGCTGTGATTATGGCTGAAGTCCAAAAAGAAGTCAGATGCTGAGATTTGATTTCTTTAGTAAGTAGCCGTGTAATAAGCCAGTTAATGTAGAGTGAGCGGGTCACTATAGAGAAATGATGTAGGTACTGCATCACTCTGTCTGGGTTTATTTCTCTATAGTGGCACACTCGTTCTACATTATCCCTTACATAATGAACTGCTCACCATACATTATCCATGGTTAGCTACTCCCCCCCACCCCCCAAAAATCAAACATTTGACACAAAATATGAATTTTTTATGGATTTAAAAGTAATCTTATTGTGCCTGTTATCCATAACAAAGGTCTGCTATAAAGAAAGAACAGACCTTAGAATGTTGTACTTGACCAGTTAGAATTGTTGCCTGGATGCTCGGAATCTTGAAAATGATGATGTCTTTGGCCAGCAGTTTCAGAACCGCCCAGATCAAAGTGTCACTGCAGAGAGGACTTGCAAATTTCACTGCTATCATGCAGAGATGGGGACTCCAGTCGCACATCATCCAAGTTAGAGCTTGAGATCTCTGCCTGAACCCAACGAGATCCATGGGACCCAATGGGTTTGGTTTTTAATCAGTTCCATCCCCAATTATTGTTAACAATTGATTGAAAATTTTGTGGTGGGGGGCTTGAACTTTTGTTGGCTTCCAAAAGGGGGGCATCCTGGAAAACGTTTGGGAACCACTGCGTTAAACTAAGACAAAGACAAAGTTGATTATCACCATCAACAACAGACAGCTATCTTACAGGCTGATTGTTTACCATGTAACATTACAGACTCATTAGGTTACCATTATACTGGGTTTGAGAAACTGGAGGGATGTGTTGATTTACCGTAGATGATAAGATATCATTTTCGAAATATGGGTTACAGATGTATTATTGCATACCTAATAATCTTTGCAATATTTTCCTGTCATCCTGAATAATGTTCCTCTATATCCATATTTAGCTCCGCTCTCTATATTCAGAGACAAACTCATCAGTGCTGATACTGTATGCCATTAGATAAAGCAGTGATGATAACACAGTACATGCTCTGAATTCCTTAGATATAGCTATGCAGTGTTCTAAGCAGACCCAGATGGCTCGCAGCAGCAGATGATGAAGCACTCATTACAACCATTAGAGACTTGACTTATGAGCATCACTGCTATCACGGAGCGTCATTTGGATTCTCAATACTGTACGTAGCCAGTGGGGTTTTCAGCTCTTGTCACAGGGTCATTATTTTTCCACTGTACAAAGACCTTCAGCAAAGTCATTTGGGATTTGAAGAAGCTACTTTACAGCAACTATTACTAAACACGAGGTTGCTTTGGCTATACTTATCTCTCTTACCCTTTTCCCACTGTGCATTGGCCATCAACACATGACACACACATGTGAGCGCAGGCAACTGAGGAAGAGATCCCTGGTTCCAGACTTTTGAATAAATGCCCACATGTCAGAGTTTTCCAGGGATTCAACCAGCTCTGATGTTGTACTCATCAAATGTGTTTCCATGATTGTGTACTGCTAATGTTAACAATAATCTTTTTATTTCCACTGAGGTTTGACTGGAGCTCTTTTCCTGTCATCTTGTTGTGCCCTCTTCCTCTGAAATGGTTCATGATCAGCCAGCTGCTATTATTTAGATTAAAGCAGTGGATGGAACATGCACATTCATTTACATTTATTCTGCTATTTTTATTTTCCAACATTTTTAAAAAAAATTATTTTCAGAACAGAACAAAAGGCTCACAGTGTTACATATCATATCAGTCATGTGAAAACATAATTATGATCTGTGTTCCAACTCTCATCGATTTAGAAAAGTGATTTCAGAAATATTAGGGAAGGTTTAATGTGGCACTGGGCATGACTTGCCAATGGTGTTGGCCTTTCAACAGAGTATGTTTGAGCTCGGATGTTAAATAATCTAGGACGGGCTTCCAAATTTTAAGAAATGACTCCTCATTATCCCTCAGGATAACACTTAATCTTTCATGAGGCAGAACATTGAAGATCACCCTGTACCAGAGTGTTACTGTGGGTGGAGTATTTTTAATCCATTTTAATAGGATGCATTTATGAGCAAGAGGAATTTGTGGTGATTATGGGGGAGCGCTACTTCCGTAGAGGGCTAACCTAGCATGAATAGCCCTGGATCCTTTCTTATTGTAGCCTTAAACATAATGCTCAGTTCTCGAGTTATGTGATAGCTTTCAGTAGATATTCTGAAAATTTGATGAAAATTCACTCTAGATTCGGACGGAAACTTGACTATCAGTAGCGTTTTCTGTTGGCAGGATGTTATCTTCCTGTGCTACAACAAGAATCCATTCCAAACTACAGAGATAGCCACAAGCAGCAATTGGTGAGTTCAAACTCTTTTGTACTCAAGAGAAGACAGCAGCTCAGCTGGACAAAATTAAAGCTGCGAGCAGCGACAGGTGGATTTCAGGCTTCACCAAAAGTGAGCAAAGTCATTTCAGTTCTTCTAGTTCAAGTCTGTTTAAAGAAGGAGTGAGACCAAGCACCACCAGTCATCATCACAAAGCCTGAAGCATTTTAACAACTGCACACTCAGTTCCACCATTTATCCGCTTTTTATTGGTTTTGAAAGAAACTCGGTGTGTGTATCCAAGAGGTGGCACGGGATGTCTACAGTGAGTTTAATCGGGATTGCTCAAAGGCATCTATGATAGGTCATGTCCACTTGCATCAACCAGTGAAATTCAGTGAATTTTCAGAGACGCATTTGTGGCCTGAAGATATCTGATGAGTTTTACGATGATTGAACAAATGGTTATTGACTTATAGTCTGACTCACCAGATGCGCAATGCAGGTATTATTCCCGCCACTGGTCACTTGCTTCGTGTGGCATCACAGCGTCCGCTATCTATGTTTTCAATGTCCCCGGGAAACAAGAACAACCTCCTAGTTGCAACCTACACACTGAAAATGGCAAATTAGTGCATGGGATGCTAATGGTACAAAGGGAAAGAAGTTAACAGCTTTTCTTTTGCAGTGATGTGGTCATTTTTATGCCAGAGCTCGCCTCCTGACTTGCAGATGTTCTACCAAAACAAGTTCCCCTTCGACACTGTTATGCAGCAGCAGCAGCATCGCCTCATCCTGGGTTTAGCTCTGCCCAAGACGTCTGTGGTTGGTTTAAGTAAATGTAAACAAGGCAGGACGTTTTTTCCCCTCTAGCAGAATGTGTATGCGTAGAGCCAGACACACGGGAGCGCTATTGAGAGAGGTCTGACTATACAAGACTATTAAGTTATAACTCATTTATTCTAAGCCCCGCCCCTTGCACAAGTATTTTAGGCTTGCTTAGTTATAATAAAATGTGTATCTCAGTCCCATTATGCTGTATACTCAACTTGGTGTTAATAGAGTAAAAATCAAAGTCACATTTATGTTTGTCAGTTTTTGCTAATTAGCAAATATTTCAAGGTGGACCTTTATGGTCCAAGAGGCTTTTTTGTAGACCACATTGAGCTGGACTCGCGTGTCCAATTTCAAGTCAATTGGGCTTATGGTGTGAGAGGCATGACCTTTCCAAAATTACTTTTCGGGACCTTAATTATGGCGCCACAATGAGGCAACTTGGGCTCATATTTCTGGAGAAGCATCATCTCTAGTTTCATGTCTCTGGCCGATTCCTGTCACAACAATTTGAGCTGATGTAAGCACACAACAAATAATGATGGCAAGAATGGATGAAATCAATGCACCAAGAGGCCTGCTGCTTGTTGTAAGTTAAATTAGAGAAACTCAGAAATTGACATATTTCTTGGTTTAACGCGACAAAGATTTACTGTTCCTGTAGCCACTTCTTTGTTGACTAAAATTAACATTGACAGGATGGAACGTCACTCACATGACCCTGCTGTTTCCAGGGGACACGGTTATGGAAATACGATCCCAGCCGAACACATTGAATATGTAAAGTGCTGTATTGTACTTCTGTTATTGGCAGGGCCACTCTACTCAGTCAGTATAAGTGACCAGCTGATCAATAAGCTAATTGACATGCAGGGTATTGAGTCCTGCCTGATCTGAAACAACTGCACTGAAGCAGCACCTCTGTACTGATACCGACCGAGGAGAGACTCCATTTTATCTACAATCTCTCAACAGTCACTGTCACAGGAGGCTGAAGAGTTCATTTCAGCAGATGATCGTGACATCTGACCCGCTGGATCTCTCTCTGCCCGCCTGTGGTGAAAAGAACGGGAGATTCTGAAAATGACACAGTGGTGTTGCTTGCAATGAACAGCTGCTGCAGAAACATTCTGGATGATGCTGTTGTACTGGATTTTTACCACACCTCCCAAAACCAACAGCCTGCCTGAACAATAAAAGGCCGATTTTACCATCATGATCAAGAGATTACAGTTTGTATCAATATGAGCAAGAACAGCAGGAATGGAACAATTACTTTAATTCTTTTCTTGATTAACATAATCATAACATAATAACATAACATAATCACTTAAGATGAAATGACAATAAAATTTCTGAAAATAGTGAAAAATCACAAGTTCTGAGAGTCATCAGTTTTCCTATAGCAAATCATTAGACAGTTAATCAGTTATCAAAGTAGTTGCTAATTATTCTACCATCAGCTGATGTGATTAATCAGCTAATCATTTCAGCTCTACTCTGATCAATTATCAAATAAATATACCTTGAGGCTCTGTCGCATATTACTTCCATATTATTAGGAGCTTGTAATAAACATTTGTGGTCATTCTTATTTAAATAATTATCAATCGTATAAACACAACATCAGCGAGTGCAGTAAGTGCTTTGCAGCAGCTGGAGGTTATTGGTGCTGTATGCAACCTGTGAGGGACACACAGGTGTAGTCACACACCTGCTGTGGTCATTTTGGAGGATGCAGTCTGTGGTGTGTTAAATAATATAGAAATATATCTTAGTATAATAGTTTTATTCAACAGCACCACAAGCAACCTAAAAATGACTTGAATTAGCGGTCCATTTATATTTTGTGGAGGGATTTTGGGCCGCAAATTACAATTATTTTCATCATTGATTAATCTATTAATTTTTTTTTTTTTATTAATTGATCAGTTGTTTGGTCCATAAAATGTCAGAAAATGGTGAAAAATATTAATCAAAGGCCCAAGAGGACATCCTTAAATGTCTTGTTTTGTCCACAACTCAAAGATATTCAGTTTACTGTCAGAGGAGAGTGAGGACACCAGAAAATATTCACATTTAAGAAGTGGAAATCAGAGAACGCGGAGATTTCTTATTTAAAAAAATATCCAAAACAATTAATTGATTATCAACATAGCTGGCAATTATTTTAGTATTAATAGTAATAGTAGTAATAGTTGATTATTAATTGTTGCAGCTCTAGAGTTTTTTTTAAACCTGTGCCTACACACTCTGAGCTACACCCTCAGGATGTACACCATCTCTCTTTTAACCTGACCTTAAACCAAGTCTTGACCCCAAAATTTAATGATTTACATTGGATTTGGTCCCCATAAGGAAAACAGGTCCCCAAAATGTAGTATCTAAACTTATGTCCCCTCAAAATAATACTGACACACACACATTTATATTTACCTGTGTTTGTGCACCACAAGCTACCCACCTATAACCTTAAAGTGTGTGTGTAAACTTATGTCCCCTCAAAATGAGTACACACACAGACAGAGTTCAGTGACTTCATAGGACACTGACTTACATTAATTAATTTAATTGATGTTAATTAATTAATTTCCTAAAGACTCACCTTAACCCTTAACCTGAAGCCTTTTATGGATCTTTTTTCTTGTTTGTTGATTTTTATATTACATATTATTTTACCTGTGCTCATGCACCACAAGATACACCTGGGGATGTACACTGCCTCTGTTTTAAACCAAGTAGTCATCCTAAAATATGAGTTTAATTACGAGAGCTTGCATTTGGTCCCCATAAGGAAGGTCAGTCCCCACAATGTTTTTATGTGTGTAAACAGTACCCTTGAGTACACATCCACAAACACACACACACACACAGTACAAAGGACACTGATTTAAATTAATTAATTTGATGAATTAATTTCCAACAGACTTACTCTAACCCTCACCTTGAACCTTTGTAGGGATCTTTTTAAGGTCTTGTCTTATGATTTTCTTTTGCATATTTCATATTATTTTACCTGTGCCCATGTACCACAAGCTACACGCCTTGTACACCACCTCTAACCTTAAATCAAGTCTTCACCCTAAAATGTAATGATTTAAGAGGACTTGCGTTTTGTTCCCATAAGGGAGGCAAGTCCCCACATTGCGAGTGTGTAAACCAACTTATGTCCCCACATCATGAGTAATACATGTCCACACATACAAACCCACATTTTCCATTACATGCTTCCACTCCGCTCTCTTGAAATGTACATTCTTGTATAGATGCTGGATAACTTAATGACTCAGGACAGTAATGGTTATTAGCCGTCCCTCAGAGAACACCACAGTCTTATGTGGATCACGACTGATTGATGAGTGTACACACTGCCACTGAGCCCATTAAAACAGCATTTAGACAGCAGTTACAGTAGACTATGAGTTCTCATTGATGAAATGACACCGACAATATGAGTATGAAGGTCAGACAAACAAAGATACATTTTTTAAATGTGTTTTTCTGCATTTTGAAGGTGAGTTTGGTGCTGGGAATGTGCAAAAAGATGCATTTACAGTGAGCACCCTATTAAAAGAGTAGAACAAACACATTGAAAAAAGAGAAAAATCACCTGAACCTGGTCATGAGCACCGGACAACCAGTTTGCATCGACCTTCACTGAATCTGGTGATCAACTTTGATTCCTGCAGGTGTGTGTTGGTCACTCACCGTCCATCTGTAGCTGCAGGGACGCTGCTCTCCTCCTCCTCATCACTGTGGTGATGAAAAAGGACAGTATATCTGCTGTCCTCCCCTGGAGAGGGAGAATCTTGTGTTTTCCGTCCCCCTCTTCTTCCCATCAGCAGCTGTGCGTCTGTCAGCATCCACTGATCTGTGAGCTGCTTAATGCCGCTGCACTCTCCTCTGCCTCTCCACACGCTCCCTCTCTCCCTCTGTGCTGCTCAGAAACACTTGTTTTTGTAGCACACTGGCATGTTCTCTCTCTCTCTCTCTCTCTCTCTCTCTCTCTCTCTCTCTCTCTCTCTCTCTCTCTCTGTCACACACACACACACACACACACACTGTCGCTTGCTCTTTTATCTCCTATCTCTCCACTGTTTCAAGTCTCATCTCCACCTCTGCCTGGTACATTCTGCTACCTCTGAGGGAGACACAGCCCACTCATTTCCCTGAAAAATACATCTTACGGAGAAGTAAGAGGGAAATGTTAAAAGTTTGATGGGCTTAAAATGGGTTATTGCGTTTAGTTAGAGGGGAAAAGGGGGATGGAAGATAAACAAGATTGCAGAGTGGGGACATCAGACAGGCAGCAGAAGGTTTGGACACAAGAATTAGTTTAAAAGAAAAGAAAATTCAAAAACGAGTGCAAATGAACCACAGAACATATCCAAAGACACACAAATTATTTAAAGCAATTACTAAAGCTACTAATATAAAGCAGAAATGAGAAAATCAAAGAATTCAATCTGAATCCTTGAAGTAAAAACTTTGAGGCATTTTTTAAGAATAAAATGTCCCAATTCTCTGATTTTAGCTTCTTAAATGTGAACATTTCCTGTTTTTTTTTGTGTTTTGTTTTGTTTTAAATTCCTCTTTGACAGTAAACTGAATATTTTGAGTTGCGGACAAATAAATAATAAATATAAACAATAATAAATAATAAATTAATAATTTGTATTTTTGCAGCCTTAAACACACTCAATTCTGCAGTGTAGTTCATATATTTCATGCTACATGATCAACCACTTTCAGTTTTCACTGCATTTTTCGTAGGTATTTTTGATTTTATGGCTTTATTTCACCGTAGTGACCTGCCCACTGTACATTATCCCATTCATTACATGGTTATTTACCAAAAAAATCAATATTTTAACACAAAATATTAATTTTTAAATGATTTTAGTGATTTAAGCATGATTTTATTGTTCCTCCAGAGTCTATGATCAAAACTGTGTCCATAGCAACGGTCTGCAATACAGAAATAACTTGGAATGCTGTAAATGACCAATGAGAATCGAGTATTTAACAAGGCCGTGTAATAAAACATCAAAACATTTAACATGATAACATGAAACATTTCACATTATACCAGGACAATTAACAATTAAATATTCTTGTTATAACATGATAAGTTTGTATGTCATAATAATGTAAAATATATCTTTTTTATTATGTGAAAAGCATCTTTTTATAACAATAAACTTTTCACCTTATAACATGATAGAGATTTTTTTTTTCATTTTCTGGAGTGGCAGCAATACACTGCTGTAAGAAACATCATAATATTATGAAGATAAAATTGTAATCATTTTTATTTCATACATAGCTTCAATTAAAGTTGTAACATTTCAAGAATCAAGCTTTTAAAAGTCCCAATATTACAAGATGCAATGCAACTTTATAAAAACATACAGTATTACAAGAATAAAGTCAGTGTTATGAGTACTAAGTTGAGTAACACTTTAATTTCCAGGTTCCATAATTTCAAATAAATAGGTAAACAGCTGAATAGGTAAATAGGTGGTATTTACCCAGTAATTTATTTGAAATTTCTTGGAAATTACCCCCAGATTCATGGCTAATTATGTGATAATTAGTGTAGTGGGTGGTAATTACCAATTAACATATTTGAGAGAATATAAATTACAAGCATTATAATGTTATTGTTATGCAGGAATTATTAGGGTATTAAGATGCAACAACTCACTTCAATTTAGCGGTCCGGTCAGCAGAATTTTTGTAGTAATTAATTGGAAGTTAATCAGGTTTGATCTGTAGAAGTTTGCAGGAATTGGTGCAATCCAGTTAAACATGGGTTATGCAGAAGTTACATAGAAGATAAGTGATTATAATTCACTCGTGTTGACCTGATGTGATTTTCAAGTGAAACACAATAGACCTTCAACTATTCCATCATCAACAGACTGTCAGCTACTGTACCTGGTAAGCCTATGAGTTGTTTACCCCCAGACCAATCAACCCGATTACGAATAGGGAAATTAAATTTATTGGTTGTTAATCATCTGTTTAGCAGGAAACGGCAGACGTGGGGAATAAAGCATTTGTATGGCTGGTCAGTTAACTTTGCATTACTGTCCTCAAAATGTGTAAAAAGAAATTAAGAAATTGCCAGCTATTAAGTTCTTATTTAGAAATAGTGGAACAGAATTATTAAATAATGTCGGGGTAATTGTCAATAAATTTGGGGATAATTTCAGAGATATCTCAGTTATGATACTTGCAAATTATCACATATTTACCATGAAGTTTGGGGGTAAATTTGCATGTCTTTTTTCAAAAGTTCAAATATGTGCAATGGCAATTACCACCTATTGCATGTAAACGACACTTGAGAATTATCACATACTTGCCGTGAAATTTGGGGGCAATTTGCAGGTAAATTCATAGAAATTTCAAATACGTTGCTTTGTAATTGCCACCAACTACATGAAAATGGGACTTGCTAATGATCACATACTTAACCATGAAATTTGTGGGTAATATGTGGGTAATTTCAAATGTATTACTTGGTAATTACCTTGGTATTTAGCATGAAATTATGGGACCCGGAAATTAAGTCATATACTTTTATAACATACAGTTATAAAACTTTATTTTTCCCCATCCTTATTTCACTGTACACCCACCACTAGCCTCAGGTAGCCAGCTGGAAGCAGATGGGCTACCTTGAGGCAAAGCATCATGGGAATAAAGTAAAAAACAAAAATAGAATTACCATAGTTGTACCAAACTTGTTTTCCATATCATGTCATGTATGAAAAGACCCAAAATGATTTGTAGAGGACAGACTCTGTCCCCAGTCTTTTACATTTAACCAGCTGATCACTGTAAACATTGTCACTTTAAGACGTCTCTATTATATTTGAGTCCTTTTGTGATGCAGCGTGAGGAAGAGCAGGTGTATGTGTTATGCAATGCACTGCAGTGTGTGTGCTACATATCCTCACCGGTACAGTATATGTGTGAGGATCAGTGTGCTGTAGAGCAGCAGTTGGTGATCCAGGTGGGAGCTCTGGTGTCATGGACACCCGCTGAGTCAGTGGGGACACTGAGACTGGACACGTCCTCTTCATTAACACTTCTACAGGAAGAAGAGACAGCGATCAAATCACATGGACTCTGCTGTGCTGACTTGAGCACTATGCTAGCAGCATGGCTGTATGGATGACAGTGTCAGCTGGTCTGTTGGTTGGTTCCAGACTTTGGTCTAGACTGAAATATCTCAACTACGGGTAACTGATTGCCTTGGCATTTTGTCTTTTATTAGGTGTGCCTGCACCAAAGTTATAATAATTCTGCCACCACTTTTTTTGGTGCCATCAAGTCTTTGGGTACATGGTGGATAATGGTGCTATGATTTCTGGTAATTATCTGAAACACACTTTACACTGG
>JAJHUR010119662.1:0-16949 GCA_027495735.1 Lutjanus campechanus
TTTTTTTTTAGAAGAAAAGTAAAATATCGAAAATAAATTACATAAATTATGCTTCTTTTTTCTTTGAATTTTAAAAACAGTAAATTTAGTTTTTCAAAACTTGTCTGGAAATTTCATTTAACTTCATGAAAGTGAATAATAGTTAATAATTTGATATTTTTAGTTGCAACCGTTTAATTTTTAAGCATCCAGATAGTGACAGTTTTTGAAATAGAGAAGTAAATTATCTTAACAAAAGCTTCCAGGTTGGCAAAACTTACTTCAAAAGAGAGTTTGAGTTTTCCTTAAAACTCAAAGACTGAATGAAGACAGTTGCCTTGAAATTTTGAGTTTTCTCAGCTGTTTTTTTTTTCTCTCCAGTGTCTATTAGACACAAGAAACAGATGTTTTTATGTTTTTGTTGTGTCTGATTGTGGCTCTCTGACTCCTCCAGACTGCCTCGTGCTGCTCGTTTATAAAGACAAGTCGGACAAAGCGCAGGGCAACAAGGAGAGGGCCAGTGTCACCTTGGAGGAGATCTGCGGTCTGGAAGTGGGACAGTGTTATGAAGGCGTGGCTTTTACCCTCACCATCCTCTGCCTGAGCCAGGCCGCTCTGCTGGGCTTCGACAGCAAGGAGGCCCTGCAGGCGTGGGACGTCCGGCTGCGATACAGCCTCGGAGAAGGTGAGGTGGTGCTCTTCGGTCAAAACTTTTCAAGAAAGGTGAATCGCTTTAAATTTTTGCACAATGATACCCTATTTGACCTCAGTATGCTGTGGTCAGTGCAATCCTCAACAAACAGATTAGTTCATCCATCACGCTGGCAGGTCTCAGTACGGTCTAGGAAGATTATTCAGCAGTCTGTGGGCCAAAACAGCAAAACTCTTTCACCCTACGGTTAGATTTGTGATTAGGGAACAGTCAGTGAGCTCTGGTCGGCCTGGGGAGGAAGGGGTCAGCAGGTTCATGAATACATCCAGAGGTCTGATTTATGAAAGTCTCACAGGTGATCAGCAGAATCTTGAATTCAGTCCTGTGTTTGACCTGCAGCAAATGAAAAGAAGACAGGACGCAGGAGGATAAAGAGTCTCGCTTCAGGGTTTTGGAAAAGCTGCACCTGCACAGCTAATTTTATTTATGCAATGCATGGGATGAAACAAAGACGTGAATAATTAACCTCTAAACCAAGGTGAGGTAGACAAAAAGCATAATTAGGAATATTTGAAACGTGAAAAACCAGAACAACTTGATATGTTAAGAATTCATACTCTGATATGCAACTAAACAAGGTGCAGCTTGTTGCTAAAGTTGTTTTTATTGAGTTTGTGAATGATTTTCTAAAGTGCTGTTGGCATTTTAAGCTGCTCTGATAAAAAAGCAAAATGTAAAAATGTGTTCTCATCCATATTTAAAACATCAAGAGCTATATTAAAAGTAATAAAAAACAGTTTTAATGAAGATGCAGACCAGCCAAACATCAATAGGCCCACAGGGGCTTCAAGCACAAGGAGCTGTGGTGTTTTCACTGATTCTCTGCTTCTGTTTGATTTGATAGATTAAAAGACACCAATGATACATTCAACAGACCGGACCCTTAAAAATCCCCTTAATCATCATCCCGTCACATGCTTTTGCTTCATCTGCCTCATTTTAAACAAATCAGTTTGCATCTGGATGAGCGCTGGTGATAAAGATCAGAAGTCCATAGTCGAGATGGACAAGTTCAACTGTCAAACAAAATTGGAAATTGTTGCGTCTCTGTCTGTATTTTTCAGCCTGCATGTTTTGCATACTGAAATTCATTTTTTTGTTCACTACTGTATAGTTTTTGTATGTGAACTAAGCTATATTTGATATCATTTTTTCCAACTGGAGCCAAGTGGATCTGGAGAATTAGGTGCAGGGTTCAATTTTGACTTGCCCCTGTTCATTTAATAGTGGTTGTCAAATAAGAACAGAGACTAAAGTGTCGTGTTTAATCTAGGGCTGCAACATCAATCAAGTATTAGAAAAAAAATGAAATGAAACAATGTCACAGTTTTTCAAACTCCAAAGTCTTTAAAAATCTTGTTTTGTCAGTTCAAAATCCAAACAATTCAATTCAATTTGATAATAATTGAAGAAAAGTGGAAAATATTCATTATTTGAGAGGCTGAAAACACAATTTTCTGCTATTTTGCTTGAAACATCACTTATATATTTTGTCAATCAAAATATTTTAAAAGTTTAAGTCTTTTTAACAATTTTTCCAGTCCGGCAAATGAGTTGCCAGATTTACTTGCCCAACATGCCATTATACTGGCCCTGGGCAAGTGGGCGGTCGTTATTGTTGAGCCACGTAGGTGTTGACTGGCTGAGGATGAGCAGCGTTACCGTTAGCTGGTCCAGGAAATGAAGTGAAATTAATTGATTTGTGGCAAACTTTTAAAACAGATTTTTTAAATCTCTGGGCTCAGGGGAGAAGGTATCAAGTGTTTTCAAGTCAAAACGTACACAACTCTGGTAAAGATCTTTTAACAGATCATCATCACATCACGCAAACTTTAAATTTTCAGTGATGGTCATTAACTTGTTTAAAGTTAATTACAAGTTTCTTGTCATCAGGAACGGTGGCATGATGAGAAATCTTGTTGTGATATAGATTTTTGTTCATATCTCCATGCTTTATGAATTTCTTACATCAGAGAATTAAATGTTAATTTACAGCCAAGCGCAGAGAGCAGTTTGACGTGTATACAGTCTGCTGTGTGGATCTATTATATAACTTATACAAGTGATAAACAGACATGAGCTATTAATAGCACTGGACTGTTCAGCTGGGGCCTGTTACTAATGACAGTGTTATTATTGTCGAAGAGGACGTGGTGCTAAAGACAAATTACATCGCCGTCGTTCCTTGTGTGAAAATATACGTGTGTGCGTGCTTGTATGGATGCACCTGTGTCCATGCAGGCTTACATGTGTGTTTAGAGAGAGACCTGGATAAAGGTGTGTGTGTGTGTGTGTGTGTGTGTGTGTGTGGTTGTGTGTGACCCAGTGTTTAATACCACAGAGTGGAGTGTGTCCAAGCCAGCAGAAATGTCACCTGCCAGCCTGCGGGCCGACGGCCACAGTACACAGAGCTTTTGTTGTTGTTGTGTGTGACACCGTATGAATCTCTCTTAACCTGAGTGATGACATGACGCCACTGGCCGACATTTCCCCGCCGTCGCCTTCATCAATCTCACCTGGAGAAGTTTGTTGTGTGCTGCTGGGAAACTCCTCAGAGTTGCAGGCAGAAACACACATTTGGTGATTATGGATCCAGTTTTCCTCTTTGGTTTCTTATTAACAGCAACAAAAAAAAGACTCATTACACAGATGTTTTATGACAGGCTTTGACTGATTGCACTGGGCTTTAGATCTGAGTGGCTCGTGTTCAGAGCTCAGCTCTCTGATTTCGGTCTCTGCGTGCAGCTGTTTCTCCTTTTTATTTGTGAATGAAGTAATCATTGTGTAAGCAGGCTGTGTTTTCAATCCCCTGTAAGGCATAACTGCAGCTATTTTCAACCTGGACTCTTAATGTTGACGGATTCTGATCAAAATCGAGGCAGTTTGTTTACTGTCAGGCTGCTTAAATCTTAATCATGAAAGCGTGCAGCTCCTCAGTGCAGCGCAGTGAATCTGAAAACTCAAAAACACATCTTTATCAACGCAACGATGCTCATCCCAGTGACATGTTGACATTTTGAGAAATACTTTGCTTGTTTATATGAAGCTACCGCCAGCAGTCAGTTAGCCTAGCTTAGCGTGAAGACTGGAAACGATGGGAAACAGCTGGCCTGGCTCTGCCCAAAGGTAACAAAATCTGCCTACCATCGACTCTAAAGCTCACTGATGAACATGTTATATCCCATTTGTTTAATCCGATTCCGTGAAAACAATAAGTTATAGTCTATAGTTGTGTGATGTGCTGGACTTTTTCTTGGCTGGGCACAGTGACTTCTGGAGTCTTGTTGACATTTTACGGAACCCAGTCGGGACTATCCTGAATACCATTTTTGGAGCTGTCTCACGTGTGTTTTATTATGATTATAGTCTTGTTGTGTATGTCATTGTTTTACTGTGGTTTCCGTGGAGTCTGTCTGGAGCACTGGACCAGATGAATTTCCCCATGTGAGATAATAAAACTGATCTGAATCTGAACAAGCTTTCATGCTGTCATTCACAATTGTGCACACACATCAGAATTGCTCCCTCTCGAAGATGCTTCTATGTGTGCTCATATCACATGCGTGCGCCTTGTTTTTATGTGTCCATCTGTTGAGAATAACTAAACGCCATAAAGGAGCTCAATTTCTTGCTCTTTATCAGCCTTTTGCCTCCTTTTTCCTGAAGCTGACACAACATTTCCTTCCCCTATTCGAGGAAAAAACAAAGGCAAAACAAAGCCTTCAAATATACCCTTTTACAGCCAACGTCATCAAAAAGCCATGCGCACATTTCAGCAACGGATGTAGTGTTTTTCAGCTGCAGACATTGAATTAGATGTTTTACCAGCACTAAAATCACCAAGGTTTGGTTTGGTTTGGTTCGGAGGTTTGTTCTGGAACCATTTTTGTGTTGTAGCTTTCTTGTCGGCTGCTGTCTACCAATTAATGAACTTTAATATCGCCCAAATAGGTTGTAAATAATGTCCATCATGAAAAATGTTCTGTATTGCTCATATTACCTCCTGCCTCCTGCCAATATATGGAAATGATCTTCCAGCTGTTCTCCACATTTCCATGTGTGATTGTCTTTTTTCTTTTCTTTTTTAATCTGTGAAATGCACGTGTGCAGGCGCCAAAGACAAATTTCTGTCAAAACAAAAAAAAAAATCATCCTTTCTCACCCCTTTCTCATGCAGCTTTGATGCTAAATTGACCATTGCTTTTGCATGATTTAAACTGCATTTTCATTCCTGCACAACTTATCACAGTGAATGTCAATACATTTGCGAGACAGACATGATCTGCGGGTATTTCTTGGCCAAACTTACTGGTCCAGATGGGCAGTTGAGAAGAGGAACATCCAGCAATGATGCAAGTCTGAAAACCGATTGGGAATTGTTGGATTGTGCTTGACTTTTTAAGTTTCTGTTGTAGGCCTTTGTTCATTGTTCTCTTGGTTTCTTTGTTTCTTTAGTTCACAGATTCAGTGTTGGAGTCTTACCAGGGACCAAGTTGGAGAGCGGACCTGCAACTCTTCATTTGTGCAACAACCTACTGGCTCTGGCCCGGGACGTCCCTCCTGTTATTATCGGCCACTGGAACCTTCCAGACCTGCGCAGATATGGGCCTGTACCCAACGGATTTGTGTTCGAGGGAGGAACAAGATGTGGTTACTGTAAGTTTATTGCTCTGTATGTTGTTTTTATGCTACATTTGGATGCATTTAGTGTAGGTAAATTGGCCATTTAGCTATTATATGGCTCAATAAAATGATGTTTTGTGTCTGGCAGATGGCTCTTGTCGAGCACACTTGTGTTCAGGAAGCATGAGGGGAACTAAAGGAACTATAAAAACAGTTCTGAGACTAATGAGCATTGGACATATAGTAAATTTAGTGGAGAGCTCCAATATCACAAATAACAGCAAGTGTTTGACAAAACGGGAGCATCAAAAGCAAAATGTACTAGAAAAATAAATGAAAGAAAGATTAAAGCAAAAAACAAGAGAGAAGGAGCAAAAGATCCCATCAGGCAGTGAAAATCTAACAACTTTTATAAAAAAAGACAGACACTACAGTCTGCATCTGCATCATCCCAAGACAATAATGACTCTTGAGTACCATTGGATTGCACCATTAGAAGCAGATAGCTCATTAAATGTCCATCCGAGCCATCTTTTGCTTATGTCTTTCTCAAACAGACCAAATAATCACCGGCTGTGATTCAAGATGATTCATTTGTAGCTTTCATTCAACAGAGGCTCCTTCCCAGTACAGTGACTGTCCCAGTACAGTAACATCATGTGCAACTCTGAATCAATACACGCTTCGCAGCCTCTTTTCACATACTTTTGTGTCATCTTCTGTCAGCGGCTGCATTTCGTGGTTTCACTGAGTTCCAATTAAGGGAAATCTTGACGCTCCAGATTACATTTTTTGTTTTGGACTTATGTTTTTTAGTCTGACATCCTCATGAGATGGGCTCAAGTACCCCTGGTGGGTCCGTGGCTGTGACAAGACATAGTGATACCGTATTTGATGATGTTTTGGGCTTGGTCTCTTGTGTTGTGTCATTTTCTGTCAGGGGCTGCATCGTGATGCATCCCAATCTTTGATTTCTAGACATCATTTATTCTTCCTCATGGTGTGGCTACTTTTAAAACACAGCATACTCATTCTTTTGTTCTCTGGTTGGCAGCAATTTACAACCGGCTGTTTTTCCCTCCAACTGTGTGTGGAAACGTGACATATAGTTTCTCACTTTTTTTGTGTGTGTTCCCACAATATTTTACTTTAGTTGGACACAACTTGCTTACAGTGTGACTCTTCTCCAGGTCCCTTTTTCCTTCAACTTCATAGAAGCCAAAATACTTAAATATGCTCAGGGTTTTAAGCCAGAGAGTGCGTGAGTCGGATTGTATCCATGTAAACACGATGCACAGCTTTATGTCTGTAACCTTTCAACATCCAGTTGGTTCAGCTACTGTAGAAGGGTGGACAACTTGTTCTTAAAAAATGTTACAGTTGATCATAATGTAGAGAACTAATCTAAAGACATTTTTCAAGAGAGAATCATGATGCATCTATGAATTGTTTTTTTCCCCCTCACCCCTAGTTTCAACCATTTATACATTTTTAAAAATGATCCTTAAAATCCCATGTCAACATTTTCCTCCTAAAAACAATTCTGTGGATATTTTTATCAAATCATAATTTCTGTTTTTTTAATTAGTGGATCTGCTCCACAGTCAGTCAGGGTTTGAGTAGGTGTGCCCTGGTATGGAATAGCTCTGCACAGTTAATTGAAGTATTATTGAAATTGCGATATCTAAATCACAGAAGCTGCGTTTTTTTTGATAAAACTGTAAAAATGTGTGACAAAACAGCATCATGGTGAAGTACTGCAGTGCTGCAGACATGTCCTGGCCTGCAAATCTTCTCCTCCAGATGCAAGAAAACATGTTTGTTTAGTTTCTACCCCAACAAATATCATATTATCATGATTTTTTTCCAGTAAAAATTAAAATTGTCATGCAAAAATGTTGATTCCCACTAATCATGAATGATATTGCAATTGATATCTGTCAAAATAATCGTAATATGATTTTTTTGTACCGTATTGTGCGGTTGTGTATGGAATTACTGTTTAAGACGGTGCTTCCAACTTTGTAGCAACAGTTTGGTGAAGGTCAGTGTGTGAATCAGCATAACGGGCCCCCTGTGCACAGAGCCTGGTCCTTGTTTGCAGAGTTTGATGTGAAATAGTCAAATTCACAGGCAGTAGGTTGTTGTAATAAGCCATTTGCAGACTATTTCAGTCGGCATCTTCTCATTGAAAGTTTTTTTTTTTTCCTTATTTTAAATGATTTTTCCACATTGCTGATTAACTGGAGACGTGGAAATGTTACAACTAGGCAAAATGTTTTATATTTTATATTCTTGCAGCAAAACGACATTCGCACGCTGTCTTCTGCACTTGAAGTCAGAGATATCACACCATCGTTGCGAGGACAGAAGACAGTGTGTGAGAGTCTTTTTCTTTTTACTGATGACTCACAGTCTCCTACGCAGCCGTCGACCTACAAGTGTACAAAGCTTTGATATTTTAGATTCTTCAAAGCAGCCACCTTTTGCTTGGATGACAGTTTCGCACACTGTTGGTACAATCTTATTGAAAATAAAGACAAAACATTGAATGAGAAGTGTGTCTAAACTTTTGACCGGTACTGTACATGCACCACAAATGCTGAAAATGGCGAGTTACCTAACCTGGTCGCTGCTGATATGAATTTAAGGAATCTGTTACCTTTTCTTTTGCGGGAATGTAGCCGCTTTAATGCCTGGGCTCGCCTACCCAAGCCCCCCATGTCCCTGCATTCTGGCCTTTGTGCTGCCCTTTAGGATTGTGATTGGTTTGAAGAAATACAAACAAGCTGCAGCATTTCCCCCCTATTGATAATGTGTTCAGCCAGACATTTCTCCAGCACTGGCACAGCGCTAAAACTGTGGAGCTGGACATGGCCATGCGAGACTAGGTGTGGAAGAACTTGACCCTGTGTACCGCCGACTGAGCCTGACTTTACTGCCCAACAGTTAGCGTCCGACCTCATTAATTCTCATGTGGCTGAGTGGGAGCAAATCTCTGGTTTCAAAATGTTGTGGAAAGACTATAGCGGCAGATCCATGCCTGTGGTGTTGGAGGAAGACGTTGAACAACCACACATGGGTGTAATGTTGATGTGTAATGTGTTTGGGTGTTTGCATACTTGTTTGTAATGTGAGCGCGATTAAATCCAAATATTAGTAATAAAACTGAAACCGTGGGCTGTTATTGGCAATTTGATTTACCTAGATGAGTAATGGCGAGCTTATGGTTTAAATGGTAGGAAACTAAAAAAAATACGAAAACAAAAAACAGCTGCTTCATGACAACAAGAAACCTGTTGGGGGGGGGGAATTATCCAGTCTGTGCAGGATCCCCCCCGCTGTGCCTAAAATTCAGCTTCATGAGTCACTCCAGAGAGGTTGTTTTTGAGAAACAGACGTTATCCCAAAGCTCAGTTATAACAGCTGTGTGTGTGTGTCCGTATGATAAGGTACACCACAGTTTACATCTTCGAATAGTCACGAAACCATTAAAGTAGAGACGAGTGTGTGTCAACACCTGGAGAGGACAGACACAGACATGAGGGGAACGTCAGAGACATCAGAGCGTTGTGGACACATGATGACCGCGCTGGAAACATGACACTTGAGAATGTGATGTGTGATTTATTTAGCTCCATTAAATCTTCGGCAGTGGATCTCACACAATATGCAAACAGTCAAATGCCACTTGCACCTTAATGTACAAATAAGGAGCAAAAAAAAAAAAAGAAAGAAAGAAAGAAAGGAAATGTGTGTGAACACGAAGGTGTGTATGCGTGTTGAAGGGCGAGCATTCCTGTGACATGTAATCTCTCAGCACAGTTTATCCACACACCAGGGAGGAGAAGTGGTGTAACGCTGGTGTTGGTCCTCTCACTTCTGGTTGAAGCAGCTGTAGGACTGCGAGCTGCATTTGTCCGACCTTTTGTTCGTGTCCTGCTTGATTGTTTATCCTCAAGGTGTATAGGTTTTCACCAGGCAAAGTGAGCCAAGTAGCTAAAGTGATGGACAGGAGATGTGTTTAAGGGCTTCTTTGAACACTTACCGTGTGTATAGAACACTTACCACGCTTGATGTGCCAAAATGTTTGATTTAGATGGACAGAAATAAATGGAGAATTAGTTGACAACAAGTAGAGAAATCTATTAGATTGATGGTCTATTAATCCTAATGGAAATTGCTGCATTATAGCAGTCAAGTCACACATGAACCACAAAATATAATGAACAGCACGGACGCTCAAAGAGGTAGACAAGAAAATGATAATAATGATAATTAAAACATAAATACTTAAAGCGATACTCCGCTTTGTGAGAATAAGCCACTCAGTCTGTACTCACCACTATGCCGATGTGATGATGGGTGAAGGTCTTCAGTTCACAAAACAATCCTGGAGTTTTAGGAGAAACAGGGTAGCAGCCTCATCCAGTACAATGGTAGAGGTCGGTGACCACGGATAAAACGCTAAAAATAGCACACAAAACAAACACAAAATGTCTCCATCCTGCTTGTGTGGTGTAATCCAAGTGTCCGCGAGCCGCGACATTAAAAATTAACCGCAAAAGACGCCATTTACATCATGTTTTTAGCAGAAATGTCAACTGTAGCATGTAGCCGGTAGGATGTAAACAAGGCGTCGATCTCGCGAGACTTCGTATATGTCTTGATGGACGCACGTGTGGAAGTCTCACGAGATCGACTTCATGTTTATTTTTTACTTGACCATGGTATCATGGTATGGAGCACAAACAAAACAGAATAATAACAAAGCAATGGCACAGGGTAGAGCTACAGTACAACAATGTTACTTAAACTAAGGAAAGACATTTTTCATGGCAATAACAAAATGAATTTAATCCTCTTGATTTCCATCTAGCACTTTATATCTTCTCATGACGTTTGGTGTTGTTCACTCTAAAATCACAAATAGCCTGCCTGTACGTTTGGTTTTCATACAACAGATACTTTTTCAGTTTGATCTCTCCTTTAAAGTGGTAATATATCAGAGTTGTGTTCTTAGCTTGTTGTGCTGCTTTAAAGACAGTCACAGTAATATAAGAGCGCTCCCTCAGTATTGCTGTGGGGATTCATCTGTTTGTTTTATTTGGGGGGAAGCTGTTCACATTTTTTAAAAATGTATGTATAAAATTTTTAATTGCACTATGAAGGAAGAAATTCATGTGTTGGAGAAGTTGTACCTCTGCGGGAAGCTGGCACTGCTTCCCAGACATTAATGAGTTTGTCTCAGAAACAAACTCATAAAAGAAGAGAAGAGGCGCAGTTGCCCAAAAACAAACTATCCCTTTAATGTTTGGCTGCTTGGATGACTTTGCTGCTGTAAGAATAATAAGGCCAACTTTGACTCTGAGTGAAGATTCAAGCCAATTTGCACTTCCCACGTACAGAATACGATTTAATAGGTTCTGTTACTTTGTATGGATGCTGTGTTTTATCGCTTTTCAGACGAGAGGCCAGAAGGGTCCACTTGAGTTGTTTTTGTTCCTACACAGAATCTTTATCGGGCTGTAAACCAAACAAGCCCCGCCACCTGTTCTTTGTTTTGTTTTGTGTGGTTTTTTTTTGTCGTACTCTGGCTTCTTGGCAGCGCACCTGATGTTCAGTCACCTGCTATCAAAAGCATGACAAGAGTGCGTGTGTTGTCTTCAAAAAGGAAAAATACTTGTAGAAATTAAATTCTGCCTCAGACTCTAACCTGAGGAGTGTACGAGATGATTCTTAATCAGATTCAAGCCATGACAGCGCGAAACACACCATACATCTTTGATTTCCGCTGGTGCAGACATTAGAGCAGACTTTTCTGCCGACCTTTGACTTTGCTCACAGCCAGGGGAGTGTTGGGAATGTCACCGAGGTCTTCCCTGACCTGGGTGGTCTCAGGGACAGGGCGACACGACGACCCTTTATTGGCGACGCCTTGTAATGGACGGCCATTTGTACTGTCAGAGGGAGGTCAGGAGGCCTCTGTGGAGCAGGACCTATTAACCCTCATATTATTATATCTCCTTTGATGACGTTCTGGAGTGATGTGAAACACAAACTGGGAGCAGTAAAGAGGAAATTAGATTATTATGACTTAATATGAAATCTATAAGAGCAGCCACCACCAGAGCTGGGTGTCACATCTCTGTACTTTTGGGGGGGGGGAATGCTTGGACACATATGCAGTCTTTGTTATTGTTGTTTTAAATCACAATTGTTAAAATTTCAGTTGTTTAAAGTTGTTTAATGACTGTCCCCAGTAAATGGCTTCTTCTTTTCAGCGAAAAAAGGACACGTTTGTGTTTCTCCAAGAAAGGTACCATGAAAAGATCGTTCTGGTGTTAGTATGGAGAGCCAGATAAGTCAAAGAAGCTATTTGTTGACTGACAGAAAATAAATTGCCAACTATTTTTCAATTAAACATTTGTCATTTTCAGCACAGCATAGTTGGAACTATTCAGCCCCCCCCCCCCCCCCCCCCTCAGGGTATTGGACACTGGCCCTTCGCCTTATTTCACCCCTGTCAGCAGCTCTAACCAATCATTTTTTAAAAGTTGTATTTTCAACTGTGGAATACTGACTTAAAATTGTTTTGTGCAATAACTCAATACTCTCTCTCTCTACATATAAACGTATATATACTGTATTTATACTTTTTATTTTGTCGTGTATTTTGTTGTATTATTATCTTGTTTTATTGTAGTGTAACCCACACTGTTTTATATACTTTTTCTCTATCGCTCTACTCTTGAATGGGAACAATTCTAATGACCGTAACATAACTGATACTTATTCTGGTGAAGATGATAATCCACCACTGTTTGGCTGGATTGTCACAAAATTTTGTGCAGATGTCTGTGGTGCCCTGTTGATGAATCATAATGACTCCGGTGACTTTAACTGTTGTTCCACCATGAGGTTGACATTTGTGGTTTTGAGTGAAATTGTATTGGATGTATTTTCATGAAATCCGGTACAAACATTCGTGTCTCCCTCAGGATGAATCGTAACAACTCTGGATGTCACCAGACTTCTTATCTAGCGTCATCATCAGATCATACAGCCACACACTTAGCAACACTAATGACAGACCCATCAGCCTCTGCTATACTTTGTGTTTTGTGCTACTTTGCAAATATAACTAAACTGAGATAATGAACATGGTCAGTGGTTCCCAGATGGGGTCCTGAGGCACACTGATGTGCCCTGAGGCAAGTTCAGGTGTGCTGTGGGATTCTGTGACAATCATACATTGTTATAGCAATATACAACTGTGCAAAAAGTTCTGAATTAATTTAAAATTAACTATATAAGTACTTTGAAAGCACTCATTTCTCAATACTATGGCAAATTCTATGCTGTAAAAAAAAAATCCTTTAAAAAACCGTCCATCAAAGCGAACCCCAGTGTGTGCAGTTTTCACAGCTACCGGATGGTGAGAATTACTGATGTGACACATCAAAGGCCCTGATTGATTGACACCTTATTCTATTCCAGCCCACACTCTGACAACTGTGCCTGTGGCTCGTGCTCGCTGCCTCCTTTGGTGAGGTGGATTATAGAGGTTATTTTGTACAGATATGAATACAGGTGTGTCTTGAGATTTTGGCTTGGTCTTTGGTGTGCCTTGGGCAAAAAAGTTTGAAAACCACAGGTTTATATTGTTAGACATGCAATTATGAGAATGTCATTTAGTTCAAAGCACCGCTGTCTTAAGAACCAAACTTATTCTGGTTTTAGCTTCTCAATTGTTTCTTTATTTTGACTTGTGTGATATGAAACTGAAAGTCTTTGGGTTTGCGATCAAAGAAAATAAACCATTGGATGTTTGTTGTCGGACACAAGTTTGGTATCATGTTAGAGGGCAATGCACAAAAGGATGAATAAATAACAACAAAAACAAAATGAACAACCTCAAACATCATTAGACTTGGCTATTGGCCAGTAGGACTGTCACAATACTAGAATTTCCAATTTTAATACTAGTTTTGTTCTACACGATGCTAGTACAAAAAAAGTTAGTGAACACTGTCTGATTTTGCTGCAAGTCAAATTTCAGGCACAAAAATATAGACTGAGCTGAACTGAAGTTTTAAATGAGCACTTTGATTGTTTTCTTTTCATAGCTTTGGTACTTTTGATGCTATTAAATGTTATTATTGTATTGTTTTAAACATATGCTGTTGAAAAAGTATTGAAGTATTGATTCTTTTGACAACCTCATCAGCCAAATTGTTATTTTAAACATGGATATTGGCCTGTAATTTCACAATCAGTGCATCCCTACCAGGTTTTAATCATACCGGCGCTCTTATTGAAGAATTTGAAATGATACCCAGTTAGTCTGGGATATCTTTATCTTCTTGTAGAGTAAACCTTTAGTAATTCCAGTATATTTGGCCTGGTAGTGGATATTTCAGTGCTGCAAACACTGAACACTAATAAAGTCTGCTTTCTGCAGGGGCCGGTGTGTTTCTGCTCGCATCTGCTGAGAGCGAGCAGATCAGCTTTCTGTTCGACTGCATCGTCAGAGGCATCTCCCCCACCAGAGGCCCTTTTGGACTGCGGCCAGTTTTGCCAGGTCAGTACCAGAGGTGTTTAAAGCTGCTTAGCAGGAGAGGCACTGGAAAACCAACCACGCGTAAGAGAGGGAAAGCCTAGTTTAAAGGACTATTATTTAAAGAAAGAAGACGGATCTCTGTCTCTATGTGATGCTTGTTTGGATGATTATCAGCAGTGCTGTTGCCAAGGAGCGTGAGCAAACACTTAAGTCAACACTGGCCATTTAGATTGTAGCAAAACCCGGCGTGGCTCCCCTCCTGTGCCTCCAGGGATCTATCAGAGCTGTGAGGTGTGCTACCCTTCCTGGAAACCGTCCATTTTTGGCTGAATGAGTCAGAGGATTCCTCCGCGGATGGATGTGCTTTGATGTGACTAAATTATGACTGACAGCTGTTTTTTTTTTCTTTACGTAATTGAATAATCCTCTGAAGCAATTTATAATTTTAGTCAAACATCCCAACCCCTGACTTAAGTGTGCTGTGGTGAATATAAAGGGTCACCTTAAACATCAGCAAGAGGATAACTACTGTACTAACTGTGATTATGGCAGCAGATTGAGTTGTAGTCTATGTATAGTTGGGGGGTGTAGTCGTGCGACTGTGAGATGAGCCGCACGACAGGCCGAGATCCAAATAGCCATTACGTTTTTTTCCTCACTGTTGTCTGGCGAGATTTCAGTTTGTCAGCGATTGACGTAATATGTGAACGTCATGATCTCAACTAAATTATAAAAAGTTTTTCAAAGAGTTAATAGGGTGGAATAATGCAATAACTGCTCTGTAACAGTGAGGTTGGTCGGTATAATGAGTGCTGAACTCTAACATGTCCACCCTCACCCTCCTCTTCTTCTGCCACCCATCTGGAAAACCTGCTATGTTTCGTTGCTAAAAGGTTTATTTTGTCTGCGCGTAGCTTGTTTTGTTAGATAACTTCTGTTGTTTATTTAATTTCATTGCAGAAAGTGGTGATTAAAAGAAAATGAATCCTCTGCAATTTAGATAACTGATCAATCATTAGAAATTTCTCAAGCAGACTGCTGAACTTTAGGTGATCCCAACTCATCAGTTTGCTGCTTTTCTTTATCTTAAGTCTTGTCTTATGTCTTTTTCTTTCTCTTATTTGGGGTTGGGCTGTTGGTTGGAAAAAAAAAACAAGCAATTTGATGATATCAGTGTAGGCTCTGGGAAATTTTGTTCAGCATCTTATGCAATTCTCTGACAAAATTAGATGTCGGGGGAGCGATTCTGGAGAAAGATAGCTGATTGTTGAGTCTTATTCCCAGGTTGTCAGATAATAAAACCTGAGGTTGGGTTGATTGTTGAGTCTCATTGTTTTGTTGACTGTCTCGACCTGAGTCACCAATCCAGAGCATCCATATTTAATGACCTGGGAATGAGACACAACAGTGAACTCTGTCTCCATTTGTTTTTGCTTCACATAATATAAAAATGTTCCTCTTCAACCTTCAGGTTATTCCGTCTCAAATTTAAGGTTGCTATTATCAATATTTAGGGGTCAGACGTTGTGATGTACCCTCAGAGAATCATCGTCCAACTCTGCAGCTCCTCTCAGCTCTCTGGAGAGTTTAAACATCTTCTGGCTCATTGATCTGAGCCGAAGACATTCTCCTCAGGAGTGGAGGGTGGAGACCAAAAACAGCAAAAAGGAGAGCGAATAATGAACTTAAATTTGCCAACGGCAACATCACTTTTGATAGTTGTGCCCCAATCTGCAGTGATCGCTCAGTACCCGCCTGCCGGGTAGCGGGCGGGTGCATAGTCTCGCATAGCCAGATCTCTCACACAGCAGTCAGCACTGGAGAAAGGTCTGGCACCACATATACATATTCTGCTATAGGGGAAAAAACACTGTGCCTCGTTTGCATCTCTTTAAACCAAACACAAATGTCCTGGGTGGTGCTAAGCCCAGGATGCAGCGATCGTGCTGCTGCAAAATAGTCGAGGGGGTTCTTGTTTTGGTGGAACATTTGCACATCGGGAGACGAACCCAGGCATTAAAAAGACTATATCACTCCAAAAAAAAAGACGTTAACAGTTGTTAGCTTGTTTAAGCTCGTACTGTTGGTGTCCCAGGCGCTAATTTGCCGTTTTAAGGTTGTAGGTTACAGCCGGGAAGTTGTTCTTGTTTCCAGTGGACTCGTAGATAACGGACACTGCAGTGCTGCTTGAAGCAAGCGACCAATGGAAGGACTTAAGCTGCATAATATCTTACATGCAAAATTTACCGTCCAAAAAAATAGAAATAGTAGAAGTGATCTCTCACTCAAAGAATAACTCAAGAAAACCCTCCCCTCTCCTCTCTGTACCTTATCTATGTGATTTATCCTTCATATAAAATTACTAAAGCTGTTAAACATTATCTGCACTCCCGCTGTCCACTTTAACACCTTCAATTTTCCACACTAGCAGGTTTAACGCTTTTTCTCACCCAGTGTGGAAGTTAACAGGAAATGTGGACCGGGCGGGCAGCTGTGGGGGCTGCTGAATATTCTGGTTTTCACACATCTCGCCGCCCAATCACAGGTTGAGCTCATACTCCTATTATTGTGGTGCGTAGTAGAATAAATAGCAGGGAGGATGTCGGAGGGGGAGCAAGGGGTCAAAGTCACAGTTCACACAAGTAGAGCAGCCAAAGCCTCCTAATCACTCCGGGCATGTATGTAACCTCATCCACAGGATTCCACTGCTGCTGCCTCCCCCCTTCATTTCATTTCATACTCGGTCACACACCGCTCCACTCTCCCCCGTCCTCCCCTCTCTCTCTCATTTTATACTCTATCTTATTCCTATCTGCAGCCCGTAATTGTGTCTGTCGTCCTCACATGCGGTTCACCTCTCAGTCCTTGTCTGTGTCTCTGTCCTACGCGGCTCCTGACTTAAATGTCTTCACCTCTGTTTTGATTAATCGCTGTTATGTTCCCAGGCTCACTTATCTGTTTGTCACCCTTGTAATGTTTCCACCTCTCTCTGCCTTTCACTCCGCTGCTCTCTGTTTAGTCCCCGGGATACACTTGAGGGGCTTTTTAAAGGTCCAGTGTGTAAGATTTATG
>JAJHUR010119663.1:0-12301 GCA_027495735.1 Lutjanus campechanus
AAGCTTTTCAAAGTCCACATGTCAGTCGAGGAACAGCGAAAACGTTCCCAAACAACAAGTCTCTCCCTCAGCCTCCTCTGAGCCCTGCGGCTTCACACAGCGAAGATTATGACAGTAAATTATTCTGCAGCCAGCTGACAGATTTTACCAGGAGACTTGTGATATTAAAAGCGGGCTGATAGAGTCATAATGTCTTGCCATTATTACGTTCTCAAGTACCTGACACAGCCCTCTAAATTAGTTTGGGTTCAGGGGGAAATTAAGGGCACAAAGCAGCTTAAATGGCAGCTCCCTAAAGACAAAGACGGTTAAAAACGGCACTCAGTTTACAAGCGACTGACATGAAGGAATGCAAGAAAAAACTCATTGGGACTGTTGTAGCCACCAAATATTTCATATTTGACTCAATAAATTACTTAAAGATTAAATGGTAATCACTTATTAATTTGCTGTCAATCGTCTTTGCGCTTTATTTAAATTTTAGCACGATAGGTAGAAGCAAATTGCCTCAGTACGTTCAGTGGAATATGATTAGTTAAATCTTAGCATAATGTAAGAAAAATCCAATTATATGCAGTATGTGCACACTTACTCAACCATTTTTAATACTGAATTCTTATTAATTATTAATATTAAATTAATAATTCAAAGACAGAAAGTCTAATTTAATGAGTTTTCATTTCAGGTCTTAAGGCTTTTAATTCTCACTCTACTTTACAGAACATTACAGTACAGTACACGGCTTTTTTAACTGAAGTGTCACAACTGTCCCTGGAGTAATTTTATATGCACTGTATGTAATTATTTTCATGATATATATATAAAGTGACGTCTTCCAATTGCTTCTTTTGTCCAACAAACTGTCCAAAACCCAAAGACTCTTTATTTGCTGTCTTGAATGACAAAGAAACGCCTCACATTAAGAAAGTGGAACCAGCAAATTTTTGACACCTTTGCTTGAAAAATGAAACGATTCATCAATTGTAAAAAATAGTTGGCAGCTAATTTTCCTTTGATTGAATAATGGATTAAACAACTAATCACAGCAGTGACTATACTACTAAACTTTCAAATTAAGTGTTAAGAAAATCTGTTAATTAATCAGTTAGTGCGGTACTGTAGGTCAAAGTTGAACCGTGAAGTCACTCTGTAGATGTGAGGTTCTCAAAATGTTTCTGGCATGCCCGACTTCAGGGGGAGGGGACGGGGGAAGTGACTAATAGAAGGATCCAAGTTGAAATTTTGTGAAATAAAGGTCAACATAATAACATCAGCAGACACTTGTTTATTTTCCTGACATAAATCATATTCATTCAACTTAGTTTCCCTCTATATTTTTCTCCACGCCCCTCCTGCAGTAACTCTATGCCCCCAGTTTGAGAACCAACACTGTAGATGCTGATGGCTGTTTGCATCGGACAGTTTGACAGTTTCGCTACTAGTTTAAAGACTTTAAGTTTACCGATATAGAAAGCAAATCTGTTCATGATATCTTAGCTGAGCCAGCAAAGCAGGTTTGTGTTTGTATGTGTTGTATGTATTCAGTTCTGGAAACCTCACGCTCTCTAGAAAACATGAATGTTAGCTCAAGTTGGCTGCTGACTCAACAAGGACTAGAAATCATCTCTGTTGCCGGGTCGTCACTAAGGGACGGACAACTTCCTGGAGTAGTAAACCAGGTTTCATTACACAGTAGATTTTATTAAGTGACTGATTTTTTTTCCAGTTATTAGTCAAACTGTGTGTTTCCAGGGAAACAGAGATAACACTATCAAAACATTTTATTTTTATTTTGAGAGAGAATTATCCCACGAGCACATATTTTGCTGTTAACATGTTGTATACTCGCAACATTACCCAAGTGGATGTGTTTTAACGTCATTATTGGCACAACAGTGATACGGTCGGTCCATAAAGTACATCCTCTTGTGTGGTACTGCAAAATTATACAACAGAGATTCATATTTATTTCTGTAGCTGTAATTTTAACCGAATAAGACAAAGATTTCTGCACATTATGACGCCTGTTTCTTGTCACAAACCGGCCTCTGGTTTCATAATATTGTGCCCGAAGTTGCTATGTACTGGGATAATCTGCTAAAATCCTCCTTCCTTCAGGCTAAATTAAACAGTTAACTCGGACCAGGTGTAACTCAGATGAGTCAATCTATTCTGATGACATAAAACCTGAGAGACACACAGCTATAAACATCCTCTCACACACACATAATACTGCATAGAGAGAGCTGCAGCTGCTCTCAGTCTGCAGAACATTGTGTGTGTGTGCGTGTGTGTGTGTGGACAGGCAGGATTAAAAGGTGTTTAGGGATGCTCTTGTAATCCCTCAACAGCAGGATTGCACATATGTGCCCAATCAAAAGGACACACACACACACACCTATACCCACACACACTTGTATCCTTCTATTTTAAAATGCTCCAACAATGCTTAGCGCTCCTCCCCTGGTCTCCCTGGACACCGCAGCATCTGTTGCCCATGGCGATTATCTGGTGATTACATGACAGCAGCGGCCAAATTGTGTTTAGACTCTTTGTCCTTTTTCTCTCTGCCTCTGTTCATCCCCTTGTTTCTCTTACACACAAACACACCCACACAGACACACACCTCTCTCTCAGGTACAGTAGTGACCTCTCCATCACCCCAGAGAGTACTTCAGTGACAGTGTGCTGCTGCAGTGGTACGCAGTCACAAGGACAGCAAACACACACAGTTCACACGCGCTGACACATGATCAATAATATCTGCTTCAAACAAACACACTACATGGACAAAAGTATGTGGACAACTGAACATTACACCCATGTGTTAGTGTCTGCTATACAATCTGTTTAAATTAATGCAAAAGGTGGTGGATAGGGTTGAAGTTAGACCAATAAGATGTGATAACCTGCACTTAGTTTGTATCAATAAAGCAAAACTAGAAATAATATGTTCTTTATTAGACATTAAACAAACACAATTATACCCTAACCAGACAGTTGTAATAAGATGTACTTTGTATGACATTAGATGAATGTTTCCTGTATTATTCTGTAGTCTTCTGAGAGTTAAGTGTCTAAAGTGTCTGTCTTTAAACATAAAAACACAATAAAAATACTCAGAGGGGATTCCTTAAGACAAAATTCTCTCAAACTGGGGGTCTGCTGTCAAATGTGCATCTACTATGGGGGTCCTTGACATGACAAAGTTTCAGCAACCCCTGTTGTTATACACTCATGTCTCTAGGTAATTAAATGTAATTAATTATTTAGAAGTGTACCAATTAATAGCACCCCTATTTTTCCTAAAAATAGTGTCATACATTACACAATCATTTCCAAGAAACCGCCTATGAATTTACAGTTAAATGTCAGTTACAATTTATAAGAAGGGACCCAGAAGTTCTTCTAAACAAATACTCTTCATGGAGCTACTACTAAACTGTTACCACCAACTTGTATTCGTCCTGTGATCTAAATATAAAATTCAGTGCTGTAACATTAAGGTTTCCTTTAATTGAAACAAAGAGGCTCAGCTCAAAGCAGTTCCAGTCCTCCTAAGTATGTGGACATCTTGTTATGTACTTGTGCAGCCTCTAGTGGCTTCTCTCTGTACTGCAGTGCAGCTTCACTCATATAGACAGAATCCTTCTGTCATCACATCCCACGACCGCTCCCCCGTTAGGGTGAAAACAAGCACTGTAAAAGAGGCCAATCAGTATGTGAATCTGTGGCAAAACTCAGTTAATGATGTTACAGAGTAAATGACGTGCGCCGATTGTGTCTGTGGATCAAAATGAATGAGAGAACAGTCTTAGTGATGGTGTAGCGACAGTTTTTACTGTTGACTACAATAAAACACATGTTTTTAGATTGGACTTTGATTCACCAGCACCAAAACAGCAAAACAGAGCATCTTAACGATATAAAAAGTGACAATATCTTTATTTACATGCATATGCATGTTAGGATGTGAGCACTGAAGGAGGATGTAGTATATACATGCTCCACATGCACATCATTTAGACATTTAGGGTAGAATCAGAAGGATTTGTCTGAGCTGTTTGTAAACACACCAAAAAGATAGTTGATTGTTGAGTCTCATTCCCAGCATGACAAGTACCGATGGTTTTGGGTTGATAAAATGTCTCAAGCACAGAAAAATAATGAGAAAATGAGAAAATACTAACAGAAGGCAGGATGTCTGCAGATACGACCACTACCGTACACTTCTAGTGGGTCATAAGACTGACGACTGAAAGGGATTATCTTCATATATTATTGTATTTTTTTTCTAATTTTTTTGAAAATCAGGGGTCGTACAGGTTCTGGAAACTGTTGAAAACACTTGAATTTTAATGTAATGTTTTCGAGGTTTGAGAAGTGCTTGGATTTTGGATAAAGCACTTGAAACTGAAACTGCTTGAACTTTTAATCGCATTACTTTCACAATAAATCACTACCTAATTCAATAGATGGCTTTTTAGATAAATAAATAAAATAAGTCAGATACTGGCTCACCCACGTTGTCCACTTACAGTGAGGTGACACATTTTGAAGCATAAAACTTTAATGTTTATCGCACAATAACACCTGAGTTAATGTGGTGGGAAAGTGAAATTTTGAGTAGCACAGCTGTGAGGTGCAGGAACGGTTTGGAAATGCTTCAATTTGACTTTGAAAAAGGTTTAGGAACCCTGGAAAATGTTGCATATTATGTCTTTAAGACTCTTTTGTCCATGACAGAAAGGAGACTGATGTATAGTTTGGCTTGTGTTTGATAAATGCTACATTTAAATGCACACATTAACACATAAGTACGTATTAACACTTTCTCTAACTCACATATGCATTCAGAAACACACACACACACACTCTAGTGCAGCATGTGGGCGGCATCCCCAGCGCTGTGAAACATCTTGCATCCCACATGCTTATATAACTCCCTCTCCACCTCCTCCAGCTGATCACTCATCACTTTATCACTTTATCCTCCGCTGGGAAGGAAAAACACCCCTTCTCTCCGCTCTCTCCTCTCTCTCACTGTCTCTCATTGAAATCAGCCAGGCGGGCGCCCTCTGCAATCGAGCATGATTTCGTTACACTCGGAGCATCAAAGGAGCACGTCGCTCCGATGAGATCAGACTGCAGCAAATCCCGTCTCTGGTGAAGATTTTATGTTGGTAAAAATTGAATCATAAACCTGCAGTACTTGTGACAACATAGGAGCTCAAATGTCAAACCTCGTTATCATTCGGCATCGCTGAGAGGATTCAATCAAGGCAGAGCAGCTGCAAACTATCGACTCGCTTTTTATTACTGCAAATTTCAAACTTCTACAGCAGGATGAAGAGCTGTTTTGACAAGAAGCAAAAAAAGCAAACAGATGCAGTAAGACTGTGATATAACAGCAAAAATGCACCTCCTTCCTGTTTGTATTCTTAGCACGAAATGCACAATAACGAGGAGAAATGCCTGATGGGCATTCTGCACAGTGTGGCCTCGGCATCCTTCCCGCAGAGGGAACTTTGCACGTCGACTTCAGCCGAGGTTCGGATAAAGAGCCAAAGGACAAAGCTTGTGCTGATATATGGGTCTCTAGTGGGATATAACGAGCAGGAGAAACAAATTCAGTCTGTCACCAGGGTGAGAGATGAGGACAGAAACCAACAGGCACTCTGCTGCACAAAGCCCCAGCTGATGTCCTTTATTACAAAGAGAATATATCCATCAGAAGGGCCTCATTAAAGCCAAAGAAACCTGTTTTCCACTGCTTAAAAGTGAGGTTTATCTGTCTATGAGGGAGCATTTTGACCTGTCACACTAGAAGGATTTCTCTATTAGCATCAAGGTAGCATCATTTGATTGAAAAAAGAAGCAGTTTCACTCTACAGGCAAGTGTCTAAATTTACAGAAGGAGAATTTATTCATGAAAAGACCAAAACTAACAATGTCTTGGTCTGTTTCTCAATACTCTCCTGTTTCTCTACGCTGTCCGTGGCACTCGACCCGTGCCTTCCTAATGAAAACATAAAATTTTAAACTGATTTAGTATTTCACTTTTACAAGATTGAGGGACATAATAAAAGAAAAATGAAGCAGCAGAGGCAGAGAAATCCTGACTTTTATTTTCTCATATGAGCCCAACACAAAAAACCCGTTCTTTCCTACATTTCCCACAATACCTGGTGTCCTGTCTGGTAAATACATAAATATAAATATATATACCAACACATCTTGGTCATCGCTCGTGCTCTTTTTAACTCTTTATTCTTTGTATTTGTATTTATCTATATTGACATTATATACTGTCAACTTTTTATCCATTTTATGCCTTTTATTTATTTATATTCTCTTTATTTCTATATATTTTCTTGGTTGTATTGTTTTTTTTTAGTTCTTTTACTGTTCTGTTTTATTTTTTACTATGTTTAAGAGGTGTTATGCTTTTATTCCACTTATTTCCCCCATTTACATGCAGGCATGCACACTCCGATTACTGTAATGACACGTGTACATGCGTAACAAGGCCCAAGTCTGGCAAATTTTGGGTTTTTTTTTAGCTTGCAGAGATCTGAATCTCTCTCAGCCTGCTGCTGCTTTCTCATTGCTTTTAGCAAGACTTCTCATTCTGTATAATTGGAATTCTCGCTCCGCTCCTTATCCACAGCCGCTGGGTTGAGGAGGTAATGGGTCATTTTAAGTTGGAAAAGCTCAGATAAATCACTCAGGGCTTGTTTGGCAACCGTTCCTGGACAACTATATGAATGTCTGCATTACGAGAAATATCACGTAATGGTTGTATCTGCTAACGATTACTCCATACGGTCACTGCAGAATCTTTATTTTATGTATTTATTTATTTAGGCCTATTAATTTATTTATTATCAGCATGTGAGTTTGTTTTTGTTTCAATTAATTATTGCCTTTATTATTTTCTTTGGTATATTTGTTTGTTAGTACTATTTGTTAGTACTATTATTAACTATTATTGCTTTTATTTTAGTTTTTCTTCTTCTTTCTTCTTCGTCTCCCGGGGGGATGGGGTGAGTGGGATATAGATGTTGTTGTCCAAGTACTGCTTAATATGTAATATGTTTGAAAATCTAATAAAAAACATTTGAATATATTATAATGATGTACATGTTTCAACATATCCAAAAACCTGCTGATATTCAAGTCTTCCATAATATTTAAAAGTAAGTGTTTTTTTCCTTCCGACCAGAAAATGTGGGCTTTTCTTCTGTGCATGCATCTCTACCCCAGCCACGCAAACCGTTGGCTGGTTGGTTTGTTTGCAACGCACAGAGCTGACTGTAAACAGGCAAGAGACTGTGTGTCACAAACTGCAGTAAAAACCCAGAGACGCATGTTCCAAACGTGCTCTATATACGTGTCAGGAGAATACTGGCATATTCCACATGTCTTAACTAGAAAATGCTACATTTGGAATAAGACCGAATTCAGAATATCCAAACAGAACGTGCCGTTTACATGATCTGTATCCAATTTGGGATATTCTGACTAATAGAGGAAAAGTAGAAAGTAGCATGCATCCAAATGTGTAACTGACAAAAACCAACTACGGATGAGGACAGTGAAAGACGGTAAAATCAGGATTGTTTTCTCTGATTTTAACACACTGGTATATGCTGATCTTCAAATGTAGAAGTTTGATGGAATGCCCCTTTAAAGCAAGTCACAAACACACAGTTTCATTTCTTAAAAAAGGTTCAGTCATTTCTTAAAACAGCCAGGCACTGTGGTTAGCACTGAGCAACTGTTGGGGACTATTTTCAGCGGTGGATTAATAGATATGTGGTACACTGGTGAGTATTTACGGCAGCAGCAGCAGCAGCAGCCGCAGCAGGATGGTGTGCCTGTATGTGGGATCTACTTAAAATAAACTACACTTTGTTTTCACAATGCAGGTTTGTGACACAGAGGAACGAGATATATCAGGATGGATTCACAGACAATACTTTGGTCTTTTCATGGGAGTTGTTGGCAGGAAATAAATCGACTATCCCCAGGCCTTCTCCTGTAAAATCAGCATTTTTTTTCAGGACTGCAGAAGTGGGAGGTGAAAATAACTTACATTGATGAGCTCAATCTCCCAGATCTTCTTGACCAGCTCCATGGAGGTGTAACCATTGATGAGGAAGGACTTGGTGTAGTCGCCGAGCTCCAGCGACTCCAGCCACTCGGCCACCGACGTCGGGTTGTTGCCATCGTAACCGACAGGCCGCACCTTCGATACAGACAGGAGGGAGAAAGACAGCAGGGAGAAAAGTGACCTTTTCAGTTCTGCATTTTTTTTTTTAACAAGACTTTGAAAGATATCCTATCTTGCTGAAAAGGGCTGCCACTAACAATTCTTCTCACTGTCGATTAATCTGTCAGTTGTTTTCTCAATGAATCGATTAGTTGTTTGGTCTGTAAAATGTCAGAAAATGTTGAAAAATATTGATCGGTGTTTCCAAAAGCCCAAGACGACGTCCTCAAATGTCTTGTTTTGTCCACACCCCAAAGATATTCAAATTTACTGTCATAGATGAGTAAAGAAACCAGAAAATGTTCACATTTAAGAAGCTGAGATAAGATAATCTTTTACTTTTTTCTTAAAAAAAAAAGAAAAAAGACTCAAACCAATTAATTGATTGGTAAACAAGTAATCAGAATTATTTGGCGACTACGTCAACACTGGAACATATCTATCGTCAAAGATTTTCAGATTTCAAACTGGGCCGTGGAATTCTTAAGTTTGGGAAAGGCAGACGCACAGTCGATGGTGGTCAACACCATGGACATAGTATAATACATTTGGCCCCTTGCTGCAGTACGTCAGCATCGCCACCATATTGGTCTTGTTAAGACTGGCCTGTGAATGAATACACAGAAATGGGGAGCTGTCATTTTTTAAAATAAAAAGCACCCTGCATACTAGGGGCATAAGTGCCTCATACAACCCCACTTCAAAAAATCCAAACTATCCCTTTAATATCTCTGCGTGCTGGCTGCTTGGGGGGTTTCATGACAAGAATAAATACACTGATAATTGAGGAATGGTTGGATGTGTTTTGGTGCCCATATGGTGCCCTACCTTTGACCTGGAGCTTTGTAGCGAAGAGCAGCTGGTATCTTAAGGCACGCTCTGTGCAAAACTAAATTACAGCCTACATACCTATTTCTTACATAACGTGACAGCTGTTTGATTTCTATTTACACAATACTTGATTGCTGTGCTGCACTTTATTTCCCATTTCCTGCCTTCATTCTGCTGCAGCAGCCTAATTTCTACACGGGGATCATTAAAGATTTATTCTATGTTAAAGAGCTTCCAGAGTTTGGCAGGGTACAGGAGGAATAACAGGACATACTGAGCTCTAGGAGAGAATTTTTCAAGCACAAATACAAGCAAGTAAACACAAGCCTGGTGTTTGAGAAAGGGCAGAATAGGACACCAGCAGCAGGGGGTTACCGCCTTTGAGAGCGTCGCATAGAATTCATAATTCATTCACTTTTATTTTGACAGCCAAAACAGCTTCAGAGGGTTTATGGCGCTTCAAACCAACATCCCACATCTTCCACCTTAAGCTGAGCCTCTGTTAGCCTCCATGTGTGAGGGCAGACGAAAGTTAAAGGTTTATTTATTTATTTATTTGTATTTTTTGTTGGAAAGTTTAGGCGGGGTGAGAGGAGGAGGCTGGAGATCAAAGTTTTCTGGGCGTCTGTATGAAACCTGCTTATCTCTGAGCTCTCCCTTTTCATTCAGTCCTCTCTTTTGACTTTAGACTCCTTTTTTCTGCTCTCACTCTGTAACAGTCACACACCTTTGATCTTACTTTCTGTCTCACACACACAGACAAAAGCATTTGACCTTGCACAAACTTTCCAAAAAGTATGCAAGTTTAAGTATGCAGTTTAAGAAACTGATGGCATTTTCCCTGCGATAAAGTGTGTCTATACATTTTTACAGGCTTGGGATTACATGTAATGGAATTATGTAGTTAGGATACAAAAAAGGTAGATGTATCTCTTGAAAAAATGCTTCATGAGGTGAAAATTTTGGTATTATCTCATCTTTAAACCAGTGAAGAGGAACAACATCAACCTGCCTTCAGCTGTGAAAATAATGTCATCACATCTAAAACTGAACTTAACAGATAATTTAAAGAAATATTTACGGGAAAGACCAACAACCAATGTTAGCTACAAAGACCAACCACTAACTTTAGCTACACAGACCAGCTGCTAATGTTAGCAACACAGACCAACAGCTAACGTTAACTACACAGACTACACAAACATTTTTAAAATAACCCTCCAAATCCTGCATTTTTATGTGAGTGTGAATTTTATAGTCAGCAAAGTGTGAGCAATTTCTTACATCATTTCATTTAATGTGGTTTGGATCTCCACTAGTGTATCTTACTGCATCTTCTCCTGAATCCCCTGACTCTGGCACCTTGTTAAAGCATTCTGCAGAACATGCAGAGAGATATCCAACCACCCACAGAGAGAGTTATATCACATAGAAACTCAGATGGAGCTGGAGAATTTGCTGCAGCTGCAAGATGAGCTCTCATTTGTGTTATATTGACCTTACAATCTTAAACTGAACAGACTTGAGTAGATGAAAATTTGATGAATTGATGTAACTTGCATGAGCCTGACCTGACAAAGACACATTAGAAGGCCCAGATACAGCGAATGTTAATCAGAGCTGTTTGTTGGAGTGATTAGCTGCAGTATACTGACCCTGGGCAGCAGCCGGATAGCCTGCAGGAGGCGCTGTCTGTGGGCCGAGTTGAGGATCCCGATCTCCAGCAGGTCCTGGTCTTCCACCACATTGCTGCCCTGCAGAAGAACAAAACAGTAGCTCAGGTTAGCATCGATGCAACACTTTTCCACTCAGAGCTAACAATGCAACTATGTCTGCAGGTATTTGGCATGGCTCCACGTAGGACAACTTTTATGACAGTTCACTGGCAAACAAACATTGCAATAACAGGACTCAGCATTAACGTCCTCACTAAAACAAACTTTTAGTTGCAGAGCAACTCAAGGAGTCATACTTTCCTAAAACTTGTGGCAATTATTTACTTTGCTATTATTGTAATTATGAGAGGCAGGAACAGGAGCAGAGACACGATCCCTGCTTCCAAAGTCTCAAAAATCGACTTGATGAGTGAGTGAGTGTTGACTAGTTGCAAGTGCGTAATGAGGGTCGAGCTGATGCTCACCATTGTGGTTGGGTACTGAAACTTGGTGCCAATATGGTACCAGCTTCTATACAATCAGTACCTAACAAACCCGGATTACAACACGGATTAAGGGGCCTCATTTCCGTCCCACAAACCAAGACCAACACACACCAAACGTGCCTAGTTAATATAACGGCAGCATTCTCTGGCAGCAGGTTGCCTTCCGTTAGCTAGTAACCTTAAAGATGCATAAAATGTCAAGCTAAACAGTCTAAAGTGTGGCTGTATTTCACTTCAAATGATTCCATCACCAGGCAGGATGTGCAACAAATGTTTAAAAACAACTGCATGTAAAGGGGGGAAGCATTTCTCTTGTGCTGTTAGCAGTTAGTGTTAAGTTGTTGCAGTTGTGTTACGTTTTATTTATTAAGTGGATTTCTTATGTAAATTTAAGTGTTTTGTATTTGTTTATATATTTAAGTAAGCTTCACACTTTTAACAGTTAATATATTATTCAATTAAGTCCCAGTTTTCCTTAGTAATGAAAAAAAGTCATTCTTTGAGCTCTGTCTTTCTTCGTCGCAGCCCTGTGCTAGCAGGACAGCATTTGTGCATGTGTAGCTGAAACGCTCCCTCGCGAGGAGGCTTTTCCACTCGTACATATTATTCTGGGTGCTCGTATCACGTGCACACGCCTGTTTTTTTATGTGCACGGGCTTTGAGAGCAATTAAACTCCATAGAGGAGCTCCGTTTCTCACTCTCAATCGGTATTTTGTCTCTCTTTTTTTGGTGGAGCTGATGCAACACCTCCTTCCTCTCTTCAAAACAAAACAAACAAAAAAACCCCCCCCCACAGCATTCAAATACTGATTGGGATGTTGATTACCATGGTGATGGATGAGAGTAACCGTACTTTACTTGTCAGGACACTCACACCCTCTTTTGGGTGAAAACAAGCACTGAAAGCGTTGGCACCAGCTTGAGAAAACTTGCGTTATTTGCATGTGCTGGCAATATCATTAGCTACAGTGGATAGAGTACTACAACAGCTGACAGATGTCAGAGAAACATTACATAGAGATGCAATAGGTAT
>JAJHUR010119664.1:0-10344 GCA_027495735.1 Lutjanus campechanus
GATATGGTGCTCTATAGCCTGCCCCATGTGCCTCTAAATGATTAAAGAGTAAATAAAGTGCCCTCTAGGGTGACCTTCCAAAGCACAAACTGTGAAAAAATACCCTCAAGGGTGCAGATCCAGTGGGCAAAATGTGAAAAAATGCCCTCAAAATATTTTGTCTTTATTACTGAGGTGTAGCTGTACTTTAAGTCACATAATAAAGCAGTTTTTGCATTATGACCTTGAGGACGCTGGTGCTCCACCATATACAGTTGGTGCCCTTTTTATTTATTTCTCCCTGCCCCTCAGACAGCCTGAGTCAGCCACTGCTGAAATCTGTACTTAAAAAAAAAAATTGTTTTTATCAGTTCTAGGTATTTTATTTGTGTCTATGTTACAGCAAAGAGCAAGAAATCCTTTAGCTCCCCCGTTTATTGTCACACTTCATGGATCAGTGGTGCAGCTGTTATTTTGTGCGTACAGTACTCACAGACTCACAGATGATAATAAAGATCAGCAACAGACCAGCATGGCTGGATATCTTGAATGCTTGATGTCTGTCTCCAGTGTGTTTGCTGAAGAAAGCAGTATCATCTTGCAGTTCCAGCTTGTTTCCTTAAGAACATTAAAGGAAATGATGCTGGCAATCACATTCAATGACGGACAATATGAGGCTTGAGTTCATTGAATCATATTTTCATCAAGTGGATCCCAGTTTTCATAGATTACCATATTATTTTGCTGCTTCCTTTGCTGTTTTTAACTTTTGAGTAACTCTTACTTACTGTTGCAGTAATCACTCTTGAGTGCTGCAGGGATGACATGTTTGTAGTTTGCATCGCACTGGTTACCTCAACTAAAAGGCGATGGGATTTCTCAATTGGATTTTGGAATGTTGCAGAAGCTCAGTGGCAAACAAAAGTTTGATACTGACACATTTTGATCAGCAAGCAGCAAGTTAACCTTGACAAATGAACAACACTTTTATGGCTTTTTAAGCATGGATCTAATCAGCAGAAGGAAAAAGCTATCGTCAGGCAATAAATGAACTACATCACGCCCATACTTCAGTACCACCCCCACTATGTGACTCGTGTTTGGCATTATGACATTTACTGTCCCAGTACCTCTGTAGTGCCATTAAGCCAGTTAGTTGCAACCGTCTTTTTTAAAACACGTAAAACCTCCATAATTTACAAGAAGAGTATTTGCAGATGTATTTTATTTTGTAGAACAAAATGTTAAAATAACTTAAATTCATATTAAATACCTAATTTCAGGCAACCAAAACCCATTCAAAAAACATATTGACTTCAATATAAGGGAACTAGAGGCACAAATATGCTACTCAGTGTTTCTCAAGCTTTTCACACCATGTATCACTTCAGAAAAGATTAGACTCTCCATTCGAACCAATGTGAAATACAGTAGTGTCAGCCTGTCCTATTTAGTTATGGACTGTTCACACAGAAGGCAGGTTTATTTCTACTAATAAGATTACTCACAGTAAGGCAGTGACTTCCTGCCATCATAGTTTAACTCATTATGTATGACATGTGTGTGCACTTTGTTCATACATGACTGGGTAGCAAGCTGATATTGAAAGAAAAATATTACATTTTATATTAAATGTTTTTTAGCAGCTCTGATTAAGCTCAGTATTCATATGGCTGCTTTCTTCCGAACAGTTTTACTGTATGAACTTTGTGTGTGAGACCTTTTGGATGAGTAGAACAACACAGGGCATGAATTAACATTAGATCCAGAGTGATCCTGTTGGATTTAAACAATAAATGAAGTTACAGCTGCTGTGCGTAAATGCTCACAGCGAGGCGCTTCATCCTATTTCACCGACTTGCAGTCATCCTTAATTAATCATAATGTTAGTTGTTTTGACCGCGGATTAACTGCAATGTCCTAGAAGCAGGGCATATGCACATTTTGAACCCGCCTATGTAGGCACATCTTTCTCTCTGTAAAATTTGTCCTTTAAATAGCAGGAAAATACTGTACTGTTGACTTAAGACCAGGTTTTTTGTTGGTCAGAGGCGCGGCCACTTTCTGATGCCTCAAGATAGCAATGTGCCAACAATGCACTTGACCACACCAACACACTCATGGGGGCAAGTACATTTCCCACCTACCTACACAACGTAGGTGCTAGGTGAGAAAATGACAACCGTGTCGTCAGAAAATAGCAATGACACCACTTTGCACTGGGTGGAATATAGAGCCCTAAGCCAGTGTGTGTTCTTTAAACATGCCCTCAAACCTTAATGACTGAACAGGTCATTTGCCAATGACCAAACAACAAATGTGACAGTTAACAAAATTACATACATTATAAGACTGCTGGAAAGTACCAGTGTCAGGCACACTGGAAATTTGTCGTACCAAGCCTTCGTCATCCTATGGATAATATTGTTAAATGGTTGCAGATTTGTTTGGCACTAAAACTACTTGATTCGTTTTAGGGAAAGACTCTGGTTTGGGTTCAAATCTGTACTTTAACTGTGCAAGTTAAGTTATGAACATAACTCAATTTATGTTACGTACATGATGTAGATTAAGCGCGTTACATACAGTAAGTCAACTTAGGTTTCACATGGGACATGATCAGCGGTCCCCTGGGTGAACGTCTGAGTGTGTTTGACTCATCTATCAACCCTAACCTCCTCCATACAGGGAATTTGTTGCTCAGTCACTGAGTTGTCCGTCCTGTTTCTTGTGGTTTGCCAGTCATAACAAACTTTAACATGTCAACTGAAATCAGTTGGTGCATATGTGTGGGCTTTGTTTTGGTTATGTTAGTTTATATTATTTGCATTTGTGCACAGCCGTGTGTGCATTTATTTACATCTTATGTTGGAGATCTTACATTATATTATACCATATGCAACCTGCCTGTATATGTTTACATTTCCTTGAGGCCAGAACAATATGCTGGAAAATGTTGGTGCGTAAACACATTAGAATTGTGTAAGCTGCCTTGACAACAGAAGCTGATTCTGTTGTCATGGCAACTTGCAGATAAGTAATGCTCACAATGAGCTCCATCAGCACCAACAATTCAACTCGCTTCTGGTAGAAAAATACCTGCTGATTTTTAAGTGTACAAACAAACTCCTTCCTAATTCCCAATTTTTCTCCTGCCAATACGAAGAATTAGTGTTGGCAAACTTGTGAGACTGTTTTGCCCTTTTGGGTTAAATAATTCATTCATACTCTTAATTAAGCAAGAAAGAATGCGCAACACTTAAGTATGTGTTCTTCATCAAATTACTGTCAAAATCAAATATCTTCAAAATCTGAAATATGACATTACATATCAGTATGAGTGGCTGCAGCTGTGTATCTTTCCCTGCTCATGAGTGGAAAAAAGCCTCTCCTTTGCCAGCAGTTGGTGTGCAAATGCCTCTAAAAGTGGCTAGAAATGTTTTCATGTTTTCTTTCTCTTGATTTACAGCTTCATGTACTTTGGCTGGGTAACACATTCTCAGCAAACATAATCAGAAAGCATTGAAAACTGATTACTCTAGTGTGACAGTTGAGATGGAGAGCTCTCCCAGCTGCAGAATATGTTTGTGTGATTGCTCCAAATCAATGAATATGTTTGGAGCAGCCAATTTCCTTATATCATAGCAGGCGTGCTTCACTGGCCTCGGGGTTAAATTGGGCATCACTTGGCGCTGGCTGCTGAGCTGGAAACGGACAATAAATGCAAATGAAGACAGCTATCCTATTGCACCTTTAATATCATAATTCTGTTTCTGTTCCCGAAGGGACTTGTTATCTTGGACCATGGATGGATATTTAAAAGGAGCCAAGGGTTAAGTTTATGTATGTTCTGCTACTAACAACGGATTTGTTGGGGTCAAAAATAATGTTAAGTTGATCAGCCTGTTTTAACCATATAGTCCAATGGGAATGACTCCATTAGCTTTTTATGAGATGCTTGCACGTATCCCAGTTGGTGTAGCTCGCTGTCAGTGTATCAATGTTGTATTCCTGTTTCCATTAGCATTCATGTGCCATTGTTACCCCTTCATTGCATGTTTTTATGATGATCAAAGTGCACATGTATGTATCAAGTATAGTTGTTTATCGTTGTAACTGATATTTAGATTGAGATGCTTTTATTGTATAAATTCTAGATGTTGACACTTGACCCCCATGACGTCGGAAAGATTAATGACATTGTTTGACCGGAGTAAAAATTTACTATAATCGTCAGCTATGCCAGTGGCATGGCTCTAGGAATGGAAGTGTCTGTAGTTTTTTTTACAGCTTCTGTTTGATTATCTGTCGACAGAGATTTAATTTTATGTCTGTTGTCTAACGTTCTGTCTGCACTCCATGTAAGGATCTTGTGAAGCAACAATAAATGTGTGTTCTGAGTTTATCACGCCACAGAAACATGTGTTATTAACCACCCAGCCAAATTTGAATTAAAAAAAAAAAATTATCACTAAGTACACAAAATTAGGTCTCAAAAATCGTTTGAGCCACCAGAGCTTGTTGGAACTTAACGCAAGCTGCTGGACTGATTTGAACTGAGAGAGTCGCTGTAACTGACCATGAGGGTGAGACGATACGATACGACCTAGTGATCTGTCAAGAGTGACAAGCTGAACACATATACCTGCTAAGTGAGCAGTCGCCTTTCAAACATAAAGGTGACAGGACAGGAGGAGAAGGTGGAAAAGCTCCGTACGTTAGATTTCTTAGGCTTTTATATTAACAATCGCCAGCCCATGAATGACTCCGTCCTAGCAGCAATGCAGCAGTTTAGCTGGCATCAGCTGGGCCCATCACAGTCGCGTGCACTGGGGCTTGTAGTAACTACATTACGCCACTGCCTTTAAGATACTGATCAAAATAACTCAGTAGCAAGTAAAATTGAAATATCTAAATGTCTCCAGTCAAATGATACTTGGTGCCAATAGAAACATAGGATGCTTATCTACACCTGAAATAAATACCATGACAATGACTGTGGTCTGTATAGTGGGAAATTTTACCCTTTGGCTCTTACAGGGATAAATCCCCATTTTTAAAATGTTTCTATCTTGACATTTCTAACAACGTGCTACATAATACACTTTTAAGAAAAGTCTAAGACTTGAATATTTTATTGAAAAAAAATATATAATCCCCAAAGACTCTTCAAATGATCTGGATAACAAAATAAATAAATAAATAAAAAATCAATCCACTCAATGATAAAACAGATTTTATATCTCAAGTTGCCCCTGTTTCCAAATGAAAACAAAGACAGCAATCTGACACCTACCTGGGAAGATAACAGTCACAACATGAATAATTGGTTAAAATTTTTGTTTTATCTTGCAGCAGACTGAACATTTTGAAAATGGTTCTTCTTGTCATCTCCATTGTTTGAAAAGAAAAAAGGAAATAAATCCATATTGGAACATTTTTGGCCTTTGATTAAAAAAGATTAAATGCTCGGTTTAATAATAAAATACTATCTGCGATGAAGGCATTCATAAAAAAAAAGTTGGTTTTATTTTCATGTGTGACAGCGAGTTAGGTATGAAGCTCTATCATTTTATCAAATGAATAAAGTTGTTAAATGAGATCTTTAATTTTAAAAGTTGTGAAGGAGCAGAAAACAGGTCACCTCTAACTTTGACACCCACTGTAATTCAACAGTGTGATTCACTGCACAAAACATGAAGAAGCTTTTAACAATCATTAACACTCCTGACAGACATATCAGCTCACAGCGGCTTCGGTGAAGTCTCCGCTGGCACTTTTGCTCCTCACAAACATCATTTAGCAGTCCGCTGTAAAAGATTTCTATAGTTTAAGAGAAAATCCGGGCTGAATCGTTGCCGTATGAAAGCAATAAGCTGCTTTGAAAGGGCTTTAAATGCCTCATTCACTTCACTCAGTTTTTTAAGAAACGCTTTCAGGTGTATTTTTTCATATCAAGTCTGTACTCCAGGAGAAGAAAAAAAAAAAAACTGCACTAAGACGATTATATTTGATATATGGCTGTCCAATCCATCATGACTAAACCTGTTAGAAATGAAAACTCAGAGTGTTTGAATAGCAGAGGTGCTGTTATTTCCCAAACTTCTGCAGAATATAAATGCCTTATCTATAGAAAGGTGCATGTGTTCTATTTGGTGAGGTTTCATTATAGGCTTCAAAGAGTTCCGGGGTCATAAAACTTTGTGTTGTTCCTTACATTATCATGACAAAAAGGGTGTATAGAGTGTTGGTGTGACAGCTGTCGCATTCTTGCTGCTTCTGTGAACACTAAAACTCACTGAAGTGTCAGAATCATGAAAGGTGCAGTCATAAAACCGTAGATGAGATTTTTTTTTTTTGGTCTCGCTTTTATAGCAGCGGGTGGTTTTGTCATATATTTAGCACTACAAAACCGTGTGTATGCAGTATGTGTCTGTGCGTTTGTGCCTAAATTCCTTGACAGGTCCTCCATTATTTAAAGAACAACCATGCACTCAGCTCACTCTCCACTTTCTTATGCGTACTGAATCCTACAAATAAAATCCATGAATAAAGAGGATACCGCACCTATTTAGCTTTTTTTATGCTATTAAATAACATCACACATTTTAAGAATTTATGCTACCACGTTTTTTTCTCTATAGTCACTCAAATTTTTCTATTCTATTTGAACTTAAAACACTTAAAATGGAATTTATTATTATAATTTATTCATGACAAAAATGCAAATGGCCACTTTCATGAGTAAGACATATACAATACATTTAAGTTTGTTTTTTTTAAATTTCTTTTTCTATATGGGTCAGTATTGAATTATGTTTATTAATTTAAAGGTGAACAAGTACCTTTCATGTATAAAATCCACTATTGGTTGGTTATTCTGTGTATTCCCACCTCAGACTAACACTTTAAAATCTGTGTTGGTAAATGTGAACCATCCTTACATTCTTGTGATTATGCTCCAGTAATATCACATCTTTGCCTTTACATCATTTCTTACTGAATCAGAATCCTTCAACACAACCCTCCTATAAATAATAAACCAAAAGCATTTATGCAAATGCACCTGTCGACTGGTTGACCTGACCTTTGACCCCATGAAGGGCAAGTTGTGGATTAAAGAGCTCATATAGAGGAGTGAGGTTACAGCACAGATTACATTAATGCAGCTACTGACTTACTTAACAATTGCAGCTTGAACTCCTCACCCCTCAAAGCCGATATATTGATTCAAATCCATGTATGTCATCAAAGTAACACACTCTTGTTTCCCTGCAGGCTCTTTCAGAAGTATCACGCAGCGCTCCGGTTTCAGACTTTGGTGGAGTTTTTTTCTTCCCTTCAGTTATTTATTGAGCTGTCTGAGGTTATATTAATCTTATAATGGAGCGATATTTTAAGTTGTTCGGTTCCTTTGAAAACAATCAAAGGGATTAGTTAAGTGAGCAAGGTTAGACAATAATATTGAGCAGTGAGTCGTTTGTTTTGTGCGCGTCAGAATCACACAGACAGTAAACGAGTCGACGTGCTTTCTTCGTTTCTCTTTCCTTCACCGGGTGCAGATGTGAGGAGCTGGTGATCACAGCCACTTTATCAGAGCCGCGCTGCGTTCACTTCAACAACACTCGACGGTAAATGACAGTTAAAAGCACAAGGGCGAAAACTGCCACACACACACGAACGAAGGCACACACACACTCCGTATTAGAGGCACAATAATGTGAAAATGACTTCAGAGTCAACTCAAGCGGATGTGGAGACAGTCGGCTGCACTCTCTCACATCAAACGGAGTCAGCAGACATCTGCTGAATGGCAGCTGGAGAGAGAGAGAGAGAGAGAGAGTGTGTGTGTGTGTGTGTGAGTGTGTGTGTTTATATGTAAGAGAGATGGAGGAGTAGTTGATGGAGAGTAAAAAGACTTACCAACCGCTTCTGCAAACATACTGATATCACATCACATTTACACACTCACTACCTTTGGTATAAATACAGTCCACTCCTGTTGGGTTGGAGATCACTGTCCTGACCTGTTTTATGCTGCTAAAGAATTATTTATTTATTTTCTGGCGATATGAGTTTTATTTCTGTACTTGCTTGGAGGCTGGCCAGTTATGACAGTGACAGAACACATTTGACCAATGAGACAATGACTGAATTGCAACCAAGATTAATTTAATCAAAGATTAGCTGTAATGAAAGATAAGATTCTAATTCAGAGGAGCTCTGTTGCACAATTTAATAATAATCTCAGTTTATTAAATCCAATTTTATTGTTGTAAAATGAAATTAAATAGGATTTAATAATTACAATGACGAGATGCTTGTGTACCCAAATTAAAATCAGTTTGTGTTTTAACTTTCTGCTGTTCTTAAAAAAACATTACATTGTTTGCTAGCTATCAAAAATGTAACAAAATGTTACATTGTTTTCTAGCTGGCTAAATAATTTAACAAAATGTTACACTGTATGCTAGCTAGCGCAAAAAAAAAAGTCACATTGTTTGCTAGATAGCTAAAAAGTTGACAAAACATTACATTGTTTGCTTCCTAGCCAAGAATTTTGAGTAAACATTACATTATTTATTAGATAGCTTAAACGTGACTCTACCATTATATTGTTTGCTAGCTAGCAAAAAATGTAACCAAACGTTACATTGCTTTCTAACTAGCTAAAAATTTTGTGAGCTTTGTTAGTTTACTCATGGTGGCTTGATGCAGCCAAAAGTGACGCTTGTGGAGAGCGGGGACACTGAACCAAAACTGGAAAGTTGTGGGCTGAAACCCTTAGAGTTGGGTGATAATTGTATGTGGGTTCATCAGTACAAGCGAACCCTTGTAATAATACGGTATACTAGTCATATATACCAAATCTAAAATGACTGATTATAGAAGCTTTAATCAGTTGAGGTGTATAACTAACATTTTGGGTCACAGTTTTAACATTTTATTTTGTTTTCTCTTACAAATACAGTGTATGCTTATTTACACCCTGTCTTATCATGTAACTGCTTGTATTGGATATGATGACTGAATATTGGAAAAAAAAACTCTGAAAATAAGACTGAGGTTAAAGCATTACAAAAAAAGCTAAATTTAAAGGCTCCATTACATTTTAGTTGAATGGTATAGGATAGTGTGTCTGCTGCACTAAAAAGTATTAAGTTGAGGCTCTACAGTCATAGAAGACTCATCAAGGTCACGGACACACTGCACAAATGATTTTGCTCCAGACTTCATTGACCATTATAGTTTTCATGGCTCTATCTCAAACATTATCTTGGTAGATTGACCCCTGGAAACAATAAACACACACACAATCACACACTAACTGACACAATGAATATAATACCTCTCAGAGAGGTGTGAAAAGTGTTTTCTTGCAGGGATTGACCTTGATGAAGTCTTTCTAGAAATAAAGTTCTTGACTGCCCTTCAGGGCACGGAACTTCAGCAGCTTCATCTAACTATAAGAAATTCAACATTCTCCTTTAGAGAGTGCACCAGGCTATACATTAAATATATATTTTTGTGGCACAGTAATGAGCTTCCATGGCCATGTGGGAGAGAGTGTGTGCAGTGTGTGTGTCAGAGGGACAGATGCTGGCATAGCGGGTGAACTGTCCCCTGACAGGTGACAACTCGAGCTGCTTTGAAAACCGTATGGCCGGCAGAGCAGGGTCACATTGTTAGTTAAATACTTTGTGGTTCTCCGGGGGCGATCGATTTAACCTGCCTGACAAACCGTATGGTGGACTGACCGCTGCCCTGTTGTTACAAAACAGCAGGGGGGTTATGGGGCATTTCTGAACCCTCCAAAAAGTGGCGATTTGGAAAAGACACCAAGGTCACATTTGGAGTTCAGCATTTTCCTGACTTTGCAGAGGCAAATGTTTAGACTGTAATCACAAAAGTCAGACATTTTTTGTTGCCAAGATAATAGGGACAGGGATGCATGATACTGGATTTTTGCCAATACTTGATATGCTGGTATTTTCCAGCTCTTTTTAGCTGATATAGACGCAGATATATGCACCTTTTAACCATTTAATTGCAGGGAACATCAAATAGCTTCTGCCTACTCTTATAGTGATGGTCCACTGACAGATGCAGACATAAATTACCATGCTTTTCAAAATGTACACATTCACTGGACTAATTTTTTCGTTGGCGCCTGTTTCTCTTCTCTGACGTTTCTTAAAGCGATATTCCACTCTGTGAGAATAAGCCAATCAGTATGTACTCACCACTATGCCGATGTGATGATGGGTGAAGGTCTTCAGTTCACAAAACAATCCTGGAGTTTTAGGAGAAACAGGGTAGCAGCCTCATCCAGTACAATGGCAGTGATCGGTGACCACGGATAAA
>JAJHUR010119665.1:0-18357 GCA_027495735.1 Lutjanus campechanus
TGACTCGCTGTTGATTAAGGTGTTAAAATTAGCTCCATCTCAAGCCACAACAGCTAAATGCTGCTTAGACAATGATGATGATGTTAATAATGCCATTTAAAGTATATTGTGTCGATCACAGGGGACAGTTTTCAAGAATGGGTGCCTTTGAGGAGAACAGGCTGTTGGTGCTAGCACGGCTAATGTTAGCAACACTCTGCAAACCAATATAACACCATTTTCCCAGCGTTTTCTCACTTTCACCTGACTCGACTAGTCTAAACTTAAATGTACTTTTAACTGACAGGGAAATTAGTTGTTAGGAACATCCTTAATTTTCAGAACAAGCTCTAAAAAGCACTTAAAACCCACTGCACATGACTTGCTAGCTACCAAACAGCAGACTGGCACAGTTAGCAACATGATGGTAGCATTTAGCAGCTAACAAGATGAAAACAGAGCTGAAAGAGAGCAAATATTGGACTTAAATTCGTCATATTTCGAGAAACCTACCTCCAAATGAATGTTGATGTTGCTCTGTAACTGCTGGATGTCCAGATACTTAACAAATTCCAAAAAGACCTTTCTTCACGGCAGCCATTTTGAAATTAAGTAGTAGTGTAAACACAGGTGTTTGCAGTGATACTAATTAAAGCTCCTTTACATTCAGGTCAAACAGAGGCTCCTGCTCCTGTTTTGCACGGTGGCTCTGCTACACTAAATGTTAATTAGCATCATTGGTAACACCTGTGTTTAATCTACTATTTCATATCAATATGGCCGCTGTGAAGAAGGTCTCCATTAGATTAAAAGAAGCTTCCTGCTGCCCCTCCTGAAGCTGACAACAAAAAGGTATTTTCATAGCATGTCATTTAAATTATAAATTCACATTTCAGGTCATTAGCGAGGCTCTGTTAATGAACATTAGCTGTTTTGTCACTGTAGCATGTCGCTATGCTATCAACAGCCAGGTGCTAAAAGATAGCCTCCTATTGGTACGCCTGTGTTTGAAGTGCAATGTCACTAATTAGCAAACAGTGTGCTAATTAAGTCACAGCAACAAACAGAATATTTGCCAAAAAAACAACCCAGTCAAATTAATTCATCTTCTTACCTTCACAGCAGTGGGTTTTAGTCTGTTGTAAAAAATGAGTGGGAACCAAAGCCTAAAAACTTTGAGCGGGCATCACTGAAAAGTCGAAGGTCAGAGCCGGGGTGTCGTCCTGGACACTGCAGCTGCTTCAGCTCTCAAGGTTTGGGCCTGAGTGAGGCAGAATATTAGAGAAAAGGTATTTATTGACAGGAAATGTCCTGTCTGAAGCTGCTAAATTAATTAAATTCACCTACATCTGCACACATCTGCACCGTTCTTTGGGAAACAAACATGCTGACGTGTGTGTTAGCCGCTAACATTTCAGTGCAAGGGCCAAAACCCACAAACCTCCACCTGTTAACTCCGATTAAAACCATAGTCTATGATTAAAACAATAACAAAAGATGTAGTTTGATGATGTCGTGAAGAAGCGAGGGATCATGGGAGTTGTTGTCTTCACTTTACAGACCCCTTTTACTGTTGGTTAAGCTTTAGTGTTAAAGGTTATTTAACACTAAAGAATACAACTCCCATGATCCCTCACTACTCCACAATGTCATCAAGCTACACTGTTAAAAAAAATGTTATGTTGAATTTACTTAATTTTGTTATATCAAAAGGTTGCAGGAAATAAATGTATCTATATTTTTTATGTTGAATCTCTCTATTATTTTACAGTAATTTCAGATTAAAGGACTGTCCACACCAAGAACTAGAATTACAACTATAACTATAAAAAATAGTGGCAACAGTGATGTCCACTTGAATTAGAATTATTTAAGAACTACATTTTTTATAGTTATAGACGTAATCATAATAATATTAATAATAATAGGTGTGGAGGCCCTTTAATCGGAAATTACTGTAAAATAATATTATAATTATGACAACTTAACAAAATATATAACATATGGCTAGTATTTTTAGACATTTTAACCTGGAAAATGTTGCATATTATAGCTTTTTTTCTGATCAACAAGCAAACTCTAAAGTAAATTCCTTTTTTAAGACACTTAAAAACTTCAAAATTCATGAGCAGGGTGTTTACTGATGTATTTTAGGTTAGAGAAAACAAAAACTACTGACTTTGCTAATATGCTAACCCAACTAGTTAGCACCAGCTAGCAGGAAATGCACCGTTACCTTTAATAGATTACTTATTTCTTTGCGTTTGAACATTGTTGGAAAAATGTGGGATAATGTGAGCACACAACTCACCAAATTATATATAACAAGTCTAGTTTTTATACATTTTAATGCAGAAACTTTAATTGGACCAACAAGTAAACTGCAAGGACTCACTTCACCTTTGACAAAGTTTTTTTGTGTGTGTGCACAAAAAGAAAATAACAGAACTTTTACAATTTACAGTTGGCAATCAGAGACGGCAACTTTATCTCCCTAATTCACCGCCCACTGAATGGGATTAATGCCATTACACCAAACTCTGTGGAGTAAAACTCTGCAACATACCAAGAAAGATCATCAGAGTGTTTTTAAAAATGTGACACTAACAGACTGGACAGAAGAACAAAGAGTCCAGCCAAACCCCGAACGGGACGACCTCGTGTGCAGCTACATGTTTCTGGTTTTATATCATTATTAATTACAGCGAGAGGAAACTGTCGAGGGTTTACCAGCCCGATGATGAATGAAACATGTGACTGCTGTCACTGCCAAACCAGACTTGACTCATGTTTGGCTCTGACCTAGATAAGCCGATTCTTGGTCGCCGTTGCGTGTTTTAAATTTCTGTCTGAAGCATGTCACATTAATATAAAGCCCGGCGTTCAAAGGCCGTTTTAGCTTTTAGGAGAAAACGTTCATAATAAGAGGCTTCTGTCTTTGCCTCCTCATTGAAAATCAACAAACCACTTACAGCCAGTGGCCCACTGACCCTCCACTGAAATTAAATAAATACCATACAGAAGTATGGGTGATTATGTATATTTTAAAAGCCCCAATCCTCTTTATAACTCCTGATTTAATAGCGTTACTCCTTTTTTCATTTGCTCGAATCGGCAGAAAGTGTCAAATGAAAACGTCTGACTTGTATTGCTAATGTGGGGCTTTGTTAAGTAATAAGAAAAGCTTTAGAAGTGAAGTTCTTTTGTAACCAGATTAGCAGAATCCTCGTCCGTCTCCTCAGCCGTTAATTAGAAAATATAATTAAGAGAGCTCAACTTTCTAACCTGTCATTCTTTCTTTATATGATGTGTAAATCCCATCTAAAATAAGGATCACGGAAGACTTACGAGCTGTGTTTTTTATTGTTATATCACCATATATCATCCTAATATTAAACACCAGATATGGTAAATCACTGTGGTGGACACTGCTCTGTGGCTCCAGCTGCATAAACACAGTCTGTAAACAACCAATTATTTTCTTTTAGCATATTTATTATTCATTAATTTAATTATCCAGCCATGTTTATGTAAATCGAGCCCACATTTCATGGTCTAATGGAGATTTAGTATCTTAGTCTAACTGTTTTAAATACTATTCTACTCTGGAAGCTGCAAGATTGACGAGTAAACACTGAATAACTGAATTCAGTGTATAAGACACACTCAGAATCAGCTTTATTCCCAAGTAGGTTAAAGAATTTGCCTCAGTGATGCTGGTGCATAATAATGAATATTATTATAAAAAAAACAATTAAAGAAAATCAAATGAAAAAGGAAGAACAGCACAAATAGAAAATTATGATAACACAACATAATAATAATGATACAATTTGTTATTTACATGAAACAGCTGACGCATAACAGCCTATAAAAATGTTTTCGTGTCAGCCTACATATGTGTAATAATATAGTCTGAACTGACATGATATGTATCCGCCTCCGCATGACGGCGTAAACAGGAATGTCACCCCTGTGGCACATTTAAGTGCTCGTCGGTGTCACATTTTCACTCCCAGCAGCTCTGCTAAGTCTGGATGCACAGACGACCATCACAGAACTTATTTAGCAGATGCAACTGTTGCTCACAGTAGAACGTAAATCGTGGGTTAAAAAACATTATTGTTGTGTTTCATTATGTAGCGGTGCCTCGAGAAGTGGCACATCTTGCAAAGAATGAACAGTCTGTGTTAAAATGACATTTCTATTTCACCCAAATTCAGGGAGATTTTTACAGATTTTACAGTCAACATCTGCTCTCAGATTGTAGGCTGAAACATCTACATACTTATGCATTTTGAGCGAACTAGTCCTTATTCCTCAGTCCACACGACTGCTCTCTTACAGGACGTTTATGGTGCATCATTTTCTTCTGTAAACTGTCTCTTAGAACAGCTGATTTGCAGCAGATAATTTGCAAATTTGCAAATATTACTGGTCCCAATACAGGTCGAATGCATCAATATAATGCTGTGTTTAAGTACCTGGAACTTTTAGTCCCTGGAACTACTTTCTAAGGAACTCAAAGGTTCCTTAAGCTTGTTGTTGTTGTCTGCGTTTCCACCACAGTTTAAAGACCTAAAGCAAAGATTAGAAAAATTGGTCTGCCGGTGTATGAAAAAGTGAGTCTCTACATGTCGTTTTTGTGCACAACTATACAACAATGCTGTTGCTGTGTAAAGAGACTGACAGGCATCATTATTTGCTCGACAGGAAGAGTCGATAAGACCTGGACTTCCTCATTTAGACCCTGCTCCCTGCAGTTGAAATGCACAGACTTCCTCCAAAGGTTCCTAGTCCCTAGAGAAAGTTCATATGGTGGAAACACTGTTTAAGATGAGGCAAGCATGTTGTTTCAGTCAGAAATTAGTTTGTTTATCAGGTGATTTGTTTTCCTGTGATGGTGAAGTGAAGGCGTGACCTGCCCTACTCTGCCTCTGATTGGTTATACACCGACCAATCATCACTCCTCATACCTAAACCTAGGTGTCAGGGACTACAAGTACAATAAGAAGCAGTGTTTGCTTTGTTTCTGACTGAAAACTAAGTGGGTTTACTCCTGAGTACACCACCGCAGTATATGTTTAAAACAATATTTTGCTTTTGCTTGGAAAAACTAGTTCAGAAGAACAATGTAAACAGAGAGATAAAAATGCGATTTCTCTCCAGAAAATTTATCCAGATGAGGAGAAACACGAGATCAGAATGTGATCAGGATATAGATCAGATTTTAATCCAAATGGGGTGAAAGTAGCCGGTTTATTGTGTTTTCGTCGGCCTCTCTGAGTTGGACGTTGCTGTTCTACTTTGTTATATTATTCGTTAATGTTTCTTTATGCCAGTAATGAACTGTGAAGCTGGGTTAAATCTGGGGAGACATTAAAACAAAGCTCCTGTGGTGCTAAATTGACATAATGGGAATCCAGCCCGAGGTCAAAAGTCTAGCGAAATAATAGTATTTATTTCTTAATGAATTATCAATTAATTAGTAAATTATCGAGTCTCCTCGGGCTGGTTTCACTGATTGGCTGACCTAATATTCACTTTGCTGATCTTTAAAGCAGACTTATTGAAAGAAGATGAGATTTCTGGTGGGATCCAAAGCAGACGGAAGAAATGTCGAGTTTGATTTTCTGTTAGTCAAGGTTGAGTGCTTTATATGCCTTCATTCCCATCACTGCTATTTACTGCCACTCTAGAAAAACAAAAAAATAAAAAAAGGTGCGTTTTAACAGCTCATCACCTTATTCAGCGTTCATTTTCTGAATGAAACGCTCGACACAAAAGCTTCGCCTGATTCATTCTTGATGGGGAAACAACGCTCGGCCGTCACTCACCTCGATTTGAGTCAGTTAATCAATTAAAAGCGTTAAAAAAAGGTGTAATTCGGAGGGTTTAAAGAAAAACAAAGCTGTAAATCATCAGTTTCCCCCCTAAAACATCACAGACTGACAGTTTCCTATTAACATTCTCATTAGCGAAAAGCTGCTAAGTGTACACTTTAAATCCTGTGAGAGGAGGCTGATATGTGTCACTGTTCACTTTGGATACTCTTGAGATTAATTCTGTATCAGACTTGTGATTTGGAAGCGTCGCTCTTGGTTTGGCTGGGTTTCACTGGCTCTGGAGTGTGTGTGTGTGTGTGTGTGTGAGTGTGTGTACACCATCTGTAAGTGAACAGTGTGTGGTTTTATAGTTACGAGCCCAGTTGAGAGTCAGATGTGGTTCAGTAGCTGCGAGCCCAGCGGCCATCTTTGAAGGAGATAATGTCACTGGAGTGAAGAAAGTTCTTTAAAAAGTTGATTTGATTTGGACACGGGGGCCTAATTAACTGGATATTTGAACTGCTTTAAGAAAAATGATTGATTAAGAGCCAATAGGAGACTCTTGCAGCGTGTGTGTGTGTGTGTGTGTGTGAAAGGGGACTGATTGTATAAGGGGCTGGTTATGTAAAAGCATTATCTTCCTTTCCCTTTCTTTCTCTTTCTCCGCCTCTCACCTCTGTTTCTTTTGAAGAGGAAACAACAATGGCACCATTAAGTGTCTGAAGGGGGTCTTTGAAGTGAATGGACCCTAAATGGTCCTTTCAACAGCCAGTCAGGGGAGAGAGGAGAGGGGGGAGGGAACAGGGGTGAGGAGAGGGGAGTCAAGTAGTTGTAGTGAAGGCCAACCATGCTTCAGTGCAAAATTTCCAAATTGTTAGTTGTAAAATACGGTTTTAAGACCTGTTTTAATACAAAATTTAGATATATTATAATGCAAAGACCAGGTTGCACCAACAAGATGAATTCTAAGATTAGTTCTAATCAATGTTGGGAAAAATTAGGTTTAAAATTGTGCATTGCGCATCAGTTGCGCATCAAAAACTCAATCCATCCATCTCAAAAGTTAAACCCCCTCGTTTGTAATTTTACTTACTGGATCACATTTAAATTGGAGTTTAAATAACTTAACAACCTCATATAGGAAAGTCAAACGAAGGGTTAATTGGTTTATATAATTTTATGCTAATTTCATACTTGCAAAACCACGCTGACAATCATTTTGATTGATATCTGGTAAACACCCTAACTTCACTCCCTCCACCCTTGTCTCCCTATTAAGCCTCATTTCCCAAGTGCAGATCCATCTCCTGTATTTTGTCAAACCGTGTCAAATTCGCCCCAAGTCACCCGCCAACAAGCAAAGAGCTCTCAATATGAGCCGCGCAAGCTGTCAATCATTCGCCTGCATAGCCCATCAAACACAACTGGCAGACAGTGTGTTCCAAAAATACAGAATAATACAGTGATGTATACAGTATCACATGTAATACACCGTGTGGGATCTCATGAGCCATTAGGCTGAGAGGTTGAGACGTCCAATAGGGAGCTCCATCATCCGGAGCAGGAAACGACTGCATGTCGGACAAATTTGGGTATTTTCTCTCCACTGCCTGTGCTGCAGAAGAACAATCCGCTGCAGGTGGGAGGCCGGGAGGCGACGAGGCCTCATGAGCCAGTGGGCTGAGAGATATCTCAACTGCAAACGGCTGCATCCTGCAGAGAGAAGCATTACAGAGGAGATACATCTTCCCGAGCTGAACCGCCAGTTTGGATCAACAGCTCTTTACATTGTTCTTAAAATGAACATTTTAAACTTTGTCAAGGCTGTTGTATTGGATTCCATTAGCTACTGTGCACACACATCTCTTTGAAAGACTGAGGTTAGGTGAGGACTGTGGTTCAGGGGCCTCATTACAGAAAAATGTCCAATCTGCTCGTCCTATCTTATCTGAAGTTTCAAAGATAGGAGACGCTATCTTCCTATTACAGAAACAATTCCTTAACTCGTGGCCGTGTCCGTCCTATCTCAGAGCTCGTATCTTATCCTAACTAAAGTAATAAATTTACTGTAATAAATCATAAAGTTGTGATATGTCATCAGAGGTCAAGGAAACACGTTGAGTTGAAATACTCGCTTTTCTTTGACAGCATTGCTCCAGCCGTTTGTACGCCTGTTTCACGTTAATGAGACTTCAAATTAATGCTGAATGTCTGCTGAATGAATACGCATCTGTTTTTGAGTCATAAGAAATCATTAATAATCTTGTAGAAGGTGTAGAAGCTTATATTGGTTAAATCGAGGAATTTCTTAATGGAGTTTGGCAGGCAGTGAGACGGGCAGCCGCTTAAATCGAGGTCTGGATTGTGTGTTTTCAGAGCTTTTGTTTTTAGAGGATAATGGGCTTAATTTTACTCATGAAAGGTAACACTCAGAATGTTTTCCCTTCAGCAGCCAGAGTCTGGCTTTGAGTAATAGAATTTTAACACACTAATATTTTATTTCAACCTGTGAAAAGGTGCCTCATGATTATGACTTATTATTGTGACAGAAAACAAAATGAAACCAAAGCATATGGACTCAAATGTGGTAATAATACCACAGAAAATAAACATTTACAAATGCTTTTCTAAGGGTTTGTCCTGACGTTTTCTAAATAAAGGGAATAAAGGCATCAAAACAAGTGCTGTAGTTTAAAAACAGGTCATATAAGAAGCAACTCACATTAAAAAACGACCTAAATGTACCTAATTTGTATAATCTGGCTTTATTTTATAGGTATAAATCCTGCTGGGAGAAGAGAGGACTCTCATTGGCTACTGTGGGCTCTGGACAGGTAATTGAAGCTCTTATTGGCTGGTGTCAGGTGTCAATCAAAAGGTGAGGCCGCAGCGGAGACAACAGGTGCAGTAATTACGTCTGCGCAGCGCGTGAACAGAGCGAGAGATGATCCAGCTGTTTTTTCCCCACTTTTTTTTGTGGATTTATTGACGGAAATTGAATGTTTTGGACTGAATATGTGACTGCGTTGGATCGACTGGACCGTTGGGATCAAAATACGACTGTTTTTGTCAGTTTTGATCAACATTTGGCTGATTAGAAGAACCTTCAGGGTAAGTTCCTCTTTTTAAAAATCAATCGTTTGCTAGCTTTTCACGCGGACTCTTGTTGCTGTCGTGACTGTATCTGAACATGTTTGCAATCAGTTGAATCAGAAAAATCTCAGCTTTCTGACGGTGTCACATGAGTATGCATGTTTACGTAGTCGTTGTTTATTTTGGCAAATATATGCAGAAGTGTATCTGCCTGATTTTGTGCATTTTGTGGATTTTTTATGGATCTGCTCGTGTGTTTTGGGCTGAAAAATGTGCCTGGACTGGATTTGTTGGACCTTGCCGGTGCAAAAGCAGTGTTTTTGTTTAATATTATTGATCTGTGAGGTTACTGTTGTGTTTTAAAATGTAGGTCACCCAGATGTTTTGCACGTTTTGATGGTGTGTTTGTTTGTTTGAGGTGCTGTTTGCTTCCTGTTGCTGTGACTGTATCTGGAAGTGGTTTGCATCAGTAGAAAGAAAAGAATCAAAGTTCAGAGTTAGAGCACCACTGTAACTCCAATTTTTTGGGTGAAAACTTATTCTTTAAGGATTTATTTAGATGAAACATATGGAATTTATGAAATGTTTTGTTTTGCTTTATTTTTTTAAATTTCTAAACTTGCTCTTTGCAAGAAAACACCCTTGTTCCCTGACAAGAATTCACAACTTCAGACAATTTGAAAATATCTTAAAAGACTTAAAAGTCTAAAACTAACAATACCTACTGATAACATCGGTATAAACAAATAAATGTGCTTTTATAATCATCTTTGTTTTTGTTGGCCCTGTAAAGCTGTCTCCCAGAAACATGATTTAATCAGGCGTAAAAAGGGTTAACTACACCCTACAACAACTTCATTAAATAATATTTATATCAGATGTGTCTCAGCTATAACATGTCAACTCTGTAGCCCTCCTAAACCAAAGCTAAATAAGAATCATGGTTTTAAAATGTGTATTTTGATGAGCATTGAGAGAACTCTGCTGCTCACTACAGCTGTTAATAAGTGCCCAATAAAGGATTAATTAACCTGAATAATCTTTGTTTAAAAAGTTTATTATGAGTGCTAACTAAAAGGATTAATTAACATTAGTAATCACTGTTTAAAGTTTCTTATAAGTGCTTATTTATGGGTGATTAATTCTTTATTATGCACCAATTAACAGTTAATTATGCATTTTGGGGTTACCGATGGTGTCTTCTGAGCTGGATTCTAACCTTATTGTAATAACAGACAACAATAAACATGTTTATTAAGCATTATTAGCATTTAAATACTCTTTTAACGTTTATCAGTGTTAATTATCTAACTAATTAAGAGTTACTGCACCTTTAATATAATGTGTTACCTCAAAATGGAGCAAAAGTAGAACCAGAACATGAAGAATTAGCAGTGAAGTTAGCACATTAGTTTTCACCTCGATGCCGCCCTGCAGCTCCTCTCAGACGAGCACCATCATGCTGACCCAGGCCTTTTCACAGAGAAATAAACCAGAAATGAATATATATTGTTTTCTGACTTATGGTGCTGATTTGTATCAGCTGGGTGTGAATGAGAAGGGAGCTGGAATAAGAAGAAAAAAAAAAAAAGAAAAAAGAAAAGGGGGGAGGCGGATGATAAGAAATAAAGAAAAAGACAGAAGGAGGAGAGGAAAGAGGAGAAAAAATCATAATGCAAGGAGGGCAGGAAGAAGGAGAGAGAAACTGTCATATCTCTGCTGTAATAGGGGAAAGGGAGCCTTTGCTGATTGGAGTTGCCATGGCAATGGTTGGCACCTAGTGTATGTGTGTGTGTGTCTGTGTGTGCATGATTGTATTTGTGTGTGGAGGGTTTTTGTGTATGTGAATGTGCTTCTGAGCATCTGGAAATGTTTGTTAGTGTGTGTGTGTGTGTGTGTGTGTGTGTGTGTGTGTGTGTGTGTGTGTGTGTGTGTGTGTGTGTGTGTGGAGGTGGGGGATTGAATGGGGGATCTTGTTGGGGGATTATCAGTGTTGTCAAAGGCAAATGAGGAAGGGGACCAGAGAGGCACAACAAAAGCGCTACTAGCCTACTCTGTGGATGGCAAGCACACTGTAAACACACAACCAGGAGAGACAGAGTGTGTGTGTGTCTGTGTGTGTGTGTGTGTTTGTGTGTGTGAGAGTGAAAGGGAGAGATGCTGATCTTTTACACTGATGCATTGGCAACATTGTCCTTAACTTTCACGCAGCTAAGCATGTCGAACTGATTGAATTTGAAATGGGATGATAGCAAGAGGCGGAGGCAGAGAGAGCCAGAAAGAAAGAAGACTTGGACGGTCACATGTAGGAATAAATGTTTGTCCAAATCTTCAGACGGCAACACAGTTGCCTGCTCGAACGCAGGCTTCTTCCTGCCAGAGAGTCCCGCTGACATCAGCCAAGTTAGACAGAACTTAACATGCAATAAATTGTGGAAATATAAAAAGTGGATACACAGGCCCGACTCAAATGTGCACATGAAGGGTAGCATGCAGAAATTTATTCTCTGAGGCTGTTTGCACCTGTTATTAACATACATCTTGAGTGATCTGAGCGCAAGTGGGCAGCTAATTGTCCTTTTATTCAGTTCATCATCAAACTAAACCTGTTTATCAGCCTACACAAGCCCCATGTTCTTCCCTGAGCTGCAGCAGATGAGCTAGGAGCAGACAACAAACTTAAATTCACAATAAATGTGAATCCTGCTACTAGGGGTCTCTCATTTAAAAACAATAACAAAAGACATAGTTCAATGATGCCGTGAAGTGGTGTGGGATCATGGGAGTTGTTTTCTTCACTGTCCTTCGCTGTTTTCTTCACAGTTTCACTTTCCATGATTCCAACATGATCCTGCAACATCCCAGCAGCATTCTGTGCGCCATTGTTTTTTAGCTAGGATGGCAAAGTCATGTTCTAGGTATTCCTTTTCTGTGTATTTGTGTATTTGCAAAGTTCAGGTATCAGATTCAGTAATAGAGAAGATGAATATAGTATTGCGGCGTTCACAAACGTCAGCTTCTTATCCTTGAAAGTACGAGAATCCAAACAAATAATTTGCACGACAGTGAACCAGATGATGTACTTACAGGATGTTAGTTGAGCGGGCGGCCTGTCAGTGTGGCCCAGGACACGTTCGTGTACAAACTGCTGAAAGAACGTAGTTGTATGCAGCCCACACCACCTCCCGATGTGTCTGACCAACCTGATCTCAGTGCGTCCTCAGTGGGTACATTCACACCTGCACTGACTTCAGACGACCTAGGATGCATGTTAATACCAGGTGTAAACAGCTTCTCTGATATCAAAACACACAGAAACACACACACCTATATAAGATAAACAGAAAATCTTGTCCATAACAATACTATGTGGGCTATCAATGCAACTTTTTGACAGCAGCAGACACAGACGCACACAAAACACCATATTGAGTGTATTTGTAATCCACTTGCTCTCTGACAGCACACAGACCCTGCACCCCGCCCTCCCCTACAGGTAATGACAGCAGCCAGACTCATTATTTTCAATCCCAGGTTCCAGGGTGGTTACCATATAAAGGTCACGGCAATAGCCTCTAATTGTTTTCGGGGGTCACAAACCTTGTTTGTCGAAACGTCTAAGCCAGCACCTCGCGTGCCGCGCTCATTATTAATAATGGCCACCATGCAGCGCCGTCTCACGCCCCACTCGGGGTCAATGCGCTTTCAATCCGCGCAAGTCGAACTTCAAAACCGGAGCTGGTTTGGGAGCAGGCCGGATGCGATGCTGCTAAAACTCTCACAGAATGATGGGTGGGTTGAGTGTGTTGGCTAGACTGTGTCATGGACTGCACAGCTGCAGTAAGAGGATTAATCTTTGACATTTTGTTTTGACTTATGGATGTATCTCTGTACGCGCATCCCACAGATCACCTGTCAGTCAAACAGTGTGGGCAGCACAAACTCTCTGGATGTTCTCTTGACAAACTTTGGACTGTTGTGGGCGGCCTTCACTTTTCTGTCTTTTCAGCGTTGGTGGGCATTGCTGATTATGGTAATAAGAAATACAGCATAAGATGTGAAGATGAGGGAATTTAAAAAGAAGTTCGGATGATAAATACAGAGAGAAATAAACAAATTTATCCTCTTGAAGTTTGTTCCAGCTCGGTGGAGCCTAAAAACAAACTGCTTGCTCTCCATGTTTAGTTTGAAATGTTACCACAAGACCTAAGAAAACCAAGATGGTTTATAAAGTAAATATATTTTGGTCCCAGGCTATTGAAAGATTTATTGACAAGCAGGTTAAACTTTTTCATACTTTACTTCAAACTGAAAGGCAAAGCAAGTATCCCCAAAATAAGTTTTTCTTAAGACTTGCAGTTACTTGACAAGTATTATCTGATTCTTACCACGTTTTTAAGATTAAAATAAGTAGGTAAAGTAAGTTGGATTGATGTGGTTACGAAAATTTTCGACTTTTGGTCAGACATGCAGAAAAATGAGTTGAGCATTGCTGCACTGCTGCACAAAGGATCATCTTAATTTTGTCTATTTTGCTGAAAAGGAAGTAAGAACACATTCAATCTCTGATTTGCTCAATGCACACATGAAAACTAGCTTAGGTGGATTTGGGTCGTCTGCACAAGCATGTGGTTAACGTTGAGAAACAGCGGCAGTTTGGTTCGGTTTAGGCAACAAAACTACTTGGTTACATTTAGGAAAATATCAGGGTTTGAGTTAAAATAAGTAGGCTATAAACACTCTGCAGTCCTGTGTTTGTGGCCATATATTAGACTTTGTACCCTGACATTTCGTCTAGCGGGATTGGTGTATCATTTGCACGCAACCTCAAGGTTCAAAGTTGTGTTATTTGTATGCAGATTGAAGAGAATGGGCTGGCTTGATTTATAATCACAGATGCATCTTGACTATTTGTGTGTGTGTTGTTTTTACTAAGTAAGCTGCCAAGCTTTTTTTTCTGCAGTGTCACAAGACGAATCCCTGCACAGTTATTGTACTTAGTAACTGATTGTGATTACAAGGTTTTTTTAATATCCACGCTATGGAGAAATAAATGGCAACAGCAAACCTGTCATTACAACAGGCCAGTTTCAGTTTACACTCTGAATTCCTGCTGAGTAAATACAACAATCTGCCTGAGCCTGTTGTCATTTCACTTCCACTTCAAATCCTCAGCCGCTGTGGGAAAGTGCTCGCGTTCATAAATCATTCACTTGTTATTCTGCAACCCAGATATGGAGGAGACGAATGCATCGCAGTCCACAGCCCCCCTATCCCACATTATATCCGTCTTTTCTGCTCGCGGCAACTGTGATAGAAAATCCCGGCGCAAGTTTCCGACTTAGTAAATGTCAATCTCTCAGAGGTTTTTGTGAAGAGACTTGCTTCCGTGCGGCCACAATAGGCTTTTTCTGACAGCTCCAGTACCATGATAATTAGGCAGAGGTTGGAGAGGCAGGCTAAAAACTGGGATGCCATTTGCAGTGTTTGCATGTGTGTGTGTGTGTGAGTGCACGTGGCGGCGGCGGCGGCGGTGGGGAGGGTAACTGAGCTGATCCACGGTACACAATGGACTGGCAGCTGCTGTAAACGATAGCAAGGTCATCGCTACTGCAGCCGCTCGATCAGGACGGTGTGTATGTGTGAGTCTGTGAGTGTGTGTGTGTGTGTGTGTGTGTGTGATGGAGAGTCTGGGAGCGAGAGTTGGCAAGTGTGTGAGAGAGTGCAGCTACATTTCCATCCATTTGTGAAAGGTTTTTAAGAGGACTTTTCTAACTTTCCTAATAAAATGCAAATTAAGTGCAACTTTATTGGAGCTCGTAAAGTATCTTACACAAAATATACGGTACGTGTCCTGAGCTGACGGCAGTAATGCAGCGTTTTAATGAGAAGGCACGGGCGCACTTCATTTTATACTCCACTGATAGGACGTAACAAGCCATACTGTGCGTTAAATTACACAAAAACTAGAAATAATATTTATCTGTATCTTTATTAGACATTTATCAGACCCTTATTGTGCTTTATTAGAGGGTAATTTGGGACAAATTACAACACAACTGCACTGTAAACTAAAATTACTTCATATATCTGCTACGTCCCCATTTAAAAACAGTAAGTTAATCAGATCTACCAAGAAAGAAGCTGCACTGTGATTTCACTTTAGTTTACAGTGCATTTCTGTTGCAATCGCAATTACCTCCTAATGAAGTCTAATGAGGGTCTTATGAGGGTATCATACGTCTAATAAAGAACACAACATTTCTAATTTTTGTATAATTTACTACAAAGTGCTGCCTCTTATGTCTTATTAGTGTTAGGGCTGCACCTAATGATTATTTTTGTTATTATTCAATTATATAACAATTAATTTACCTAAAAAACATCTCAAAAACTTGTCTCATTATTATTTAAATATTTTATTTGATTATAATCCTGAAAAACTGACACATAAAGCGCATTAGAATAACGATAATAGTGGCATATTTTAAAGTTAGTCTGATTTCCACCCTATTTAATAAACTACATGTCAGATACCTGATCAGAAAAATACTGGACTTCAAATTCAAAAGGAGCTGTGATGCAGATTAAGTTTTTAGGTAAAATGAACACTGGTGATGTATTTTTGCATCAGTGTGAGCCACAGAAGATACTTTTTGTTGTTTTTCTGCTGACTGAATGTTAGTTTAAACCATTTCTGTCTCAAACGTGGCTGATAAAGTGAACAGAAAGTATAAAACGGCAGAATAACACCGTTAGATGATGCATGGTGTGAAGTTAACACGGGGGTGATGAAGAAACTTACAGGAAATCTATTTAAAGTGACTTCTACTAACAGAAACATGTTCCACGTGTTGATAATCCTCATATATCGTGTTTGGGTGCTGACAGGAAGTAAACAGGACGATGCTGCTGCTGCTGCTGCTGCTGCTGCTGCTGTAGCTGCAGGAGGAGGACAGGTCGCTCCCTGCTTCACGTCCAACACTCGTGTGGAGCAGTTTGTCTCGCTGTGATAAGTCATGTCCAGTTTGTGGAGCTACAGAGAACCGAACTGTTGCATCTTTGACTAAAATACGACCACACTTTAGATGATCGCGGCGAGTCTTGCTCTCTGCAGCGTGTTCTCCCGGTGAATCCACGCTCCATGATATGCAAATCGACATATTTTCGATTATGTGGACGAATCGCCCCAGCTCTAATCAGTGTACTGTAAAATAAAGTGCGACTGAGGCAGATAAAACGAAACTACACAGAAAAAAATGGATCAAGGAACTGTTTATAACTGGCAGAGCTGTCGAAATGCTTTTCATGTTGCCATATTGTGTTTCATGTCGTCTGGAAGCTGTTACCAGATTATCTGGGATCACAGTCAAAACAGCACATCAGTCATGTCACTTGTGTGTTCGCTGTCCATTTCAAGCAGAAACTCCTCGGTGACAAAAGCAGAAACAGGCTGCAGCGAGGATATAATCTTTTTTTATGAGTCACATTTTTCCCTTTCCACTACATTTTTTTTTCCTAATGTGACACTTCATGATGTGCTTGAAAATGTGGCTAGTGTGCGAGCGGGGTGTGAAACAGAAAATAGAGAGACGTGTGCATAAACAGAGGAACAGAGTGTACCTGTGAGCTGATAGTTCTGACAGATAGTGAAGTCGCTGTTATTCAGGTGTTTTTCCCTCGCTGATGGAGACTCTGACCCCCTGCAAGTCAACTCCCGAATCAGTTGTTTCCTGTTTGCTGAATAAGAGGAGCAGGGAGACTGAGGCCATCAGCTCATGACGTTTGGGTTGAACTACCAGTTTAAAGGCCCTGCACACAAGCACAGGTGTTGTCACTTCTTTTCGCAGGCTGATTAGGCCTCTGCTCAGGGTTAATGTGGGCGGAGATATGCAGGGAATCAGCAGCAGACTCAGACTCTCTGAAGGACAGGGGCGAAAAAATAAAAAGGGCACCAGCTGTGTGCAGAGGGGCACCAGCATACCAAAGGTCGTGCTGCTAAGGGCACTCTAGAGGGCATTTTAGCATGTTGTCTTGGACATCGGGCCACTCTTGAGTGAACTTTATCGCATTTTGTCCACTTGAAAGCCACTCTAGAGGCACTTTAGCACATTTTTTCTACTCAAAAGCCTTTTTTTTTTTTGAACAGGGAGGTCATTATGTGAGATCACCAAAATCCATGCAAAAAAAAAAAGAATAAAAGTAACATTCCTAGCAAAAGCAATCCTAAAAAGGGGTCAAATCAGGCTTTAACAAACTTAAAACACCTGAGTGGGAGGAACAGAGGTGTGAAGGGTCTTTAAAGAGGAACCAACATCAGTTTAAAATCCTTCACTGACCTCCAGTAGTTTCACAGTGAGGTCAGCACATCATTGTTGGTTGTGGTTTTGGACGAGACTCTAAAAGGTGCAAAAGGCATGAAATCACTTTTCAGCCTTGTATACTCTGAAATAATGCTTCTAGATACTCAATCCTACATCGAAGTGAAGGGGTGCGTCCACCAAAGCTTGACAGCACATTTTTGTGCAGCATTTTTTTTTTTTTTTTGCAGACTCTTGTTGACACTTGTTTTCTATGATATGGGATATTCGCAGGAGTCATGGTTAATTTGTTTTGTTAATGTGCTGCAAGAGCCTAATTTTGCAGATCATTTGTGTTATCAACAAATAGTGAGTGTAGAAATGTCAGCAGAAGGCAGAGCTCTTGCTCTCGCTGACGGGAAGGCTGAGGTGTGGAGAGAGGACGGACCCGAGATTTTGTGTGCAAGGAAACGTCTTGTTTAATCCCGTAGTTTGGTTCAAGAGCTGAGGTTGAAGTAAAAGGAGTTCTGTCATTTATGCAGGACATATTTTGTGGTATTTGTCCGCCGCTCCTCCACTGTGATTGGACATGTGGGTACACAGTGACAGTGACACTCAAAGTTGAACTTCTTTCAACTCTTGGCAACCACAACAAAAAGCCAAACGTGCAGCGTTGTGCACAGGAGAAACGATGAGCAGCAGGGTTGGGTGAGAATTCTCTGTAGGTTTGTCATGAAGAGTGATAGCTTTCACATTACACACAGTCATTTGATCTGTTGTTAACATAAAGATATTGATTACTGTGGCTTTAAAGCTAATGGAAGCTCTCCGTGCTCACTGACTCACAGCTGAAGGTTGGAACAGATGTTGCTTCTTCCCACGGTTATTACTGTCAACTAAAATGAAACTAAAAACTAAAACTGAAATAAAAATAAAACAACTAAAACTACTTTCCTGTTTGTCTCCCACCTGTGCCAGCTCGGGCTCCTTGGTACTTTCCATCAGCAGTTTCATTTCCTTAATCGTTCATTAACTAAACACATATTTATCGGATCAGAAAATGATTTGACGTCAGATTTTATATTCTGTCTTCACTCAAGGCTTTCAACAAAAAAATCACACAGTAAATCAACCAGTATTAATCATACATACTGATTCAA
>JAJHUR010119666.1:0-17925 GCA_027495735.1 Lutjanus campechanus
AAGGGACAAAGTAATCGTCACACACCAACGCCAGGGCGTAGAACATGTAGACTGCCTGCAGGGGCCAAACACACACACACACACACTGGTGAGGAAGAATACATATACAGCAGGGTCTAACATCACACACCTGACGTCAGCTAAAACTAACCCCCCCCCCCCAGGTTGTGATCACAAAAAAAGAAGAAAAAAAAAGGTGTGAAAATTGGTCAGAAATCAGGAGAAACTCAGGAGAATGGTAAAGCTGAGGGGAAACCGGGTGATGGCAGGGATAAATGGGAGTTTCCTGGGGAAACAGGGAGGGTTATCAGGTGCCCAAGTTAGGAGAAAAGTATTTTAGCCACTTACAAAACGTCCAGTTTAAAAAAAAACCCATCAACATCAGTTTAAGTGTGCCCTATATTTTGAATATTTTTGCCGCTTTACTTTACTGTCAGACAGCTGTTTTTGATGGGAAACTGCTGTTTTATACTAAATATAAATATTGCTACCAAACTCCATCGCCAAAATCTGTAATTTTATCTCGCAGAACACAGGAGTTGCTGGTCTACTGCTGCCTCAGTCTGTTAGTTTGTTGGTGTAATTCAAGGTAAAATTGCAGATGTCACACATGGAGGGGTTGATGGTTTTGGAAAGAGTGATATTTGGTGTATACAACACTGGTTTCCCATTGGAAAAAGTTGTGTGACAGCAAGGCAAATTGGCGAAAATATTCTAAATTTAGCATTCACTTCAGCTGATATCAATTTTGTTTTGGCCCGGGGCATTGTTGGAAGATGTGCCCTTCTCTCTCGTAATGCTGAAATCCCCGACACACTGCTGCTAACTGCTAACTGTAGCTGCCATTAGCTAGTAAGCTCAGTTAGTGGCCTTATTAGACCAAAACTCAGACTCTGAGACCAACGGAAGCCAGTTTGACGAGCGGGAACACAGTACCTAAGATGATTTAGATGAGAGGCATGCCTTTGTTTACTTCTCAGTAGAATCAAAGAACCATGTTTCAAAAAATACTGCCTACTTCGATGTTAAATCTGCCACTATTATCACTGTAAACTGCATTTGTGCAGTATGAGTGTGGAAATCTCAACAGACGCAACAGTAACAGTAAATAATTCACTCTGTTAAATTGTTAATTCATCCAAGTCACTTATTTCCTCTGACCCAAAAGTCCCTAAAACTATTCACATCTGTGGATTATCCAGAGTCACCATGATGGCTTTGTTCTTAACAATATATTTAGAGTAAACATTTTAACACCAAACTAAAAACAGCTTCTTGTGGTTACCATGTAGACTATATGTTGACATGAAAATAGAATTCATATATTCGTGGGTGAACCGCGCAGGCTTCCACGAGCATGACTGAGCATGATGAATGATGTAACCTCTGTTTGACATGCAGAGCAGTTTTGGTGTCTGAATCTTTAGACAGTCAGCGTGTCCTCAAATCACACATAAGCCTCTGCTCAACATCTGCCAAACACTTCCGCGTTACACCACACTGGCAGCTGGCTCAGAGGGTGGCTACACACTGCGGTTTGTGTGTTTGTGTGTGTGTTTGTTAGTTAGTATGTAGGGTTACACTGACACTCACATTCCTCCCATTATTCTCTCATCAGCTTATAATAGACTAATAATTAGAGAGAGGCCTTTATTTATTTTATCATATTCTAGTGAGAAGTCTCCTTGTTCTCTGATCTGCTGTTCAAACTCTAAATGCTCTCCATGTTTACCTCTTGATAAATTACGTTTCCAAAGCACAGGTTCAATCAGCACATTCATGAGTCATGTTATACTCACCACTATGCAGCTCTAAATTTATTTTCTTTACAAAAAAAAAAATCCGGTTCTCACTCACTAATGAATTCCACTTGCTTCTGCTTTCCAGGTTTTTGAACCACTGTTGAGTTTCCATCATCAAAACACTTCCTGCACAGATGTTTCACATTAAAAGCCTTTCAGTGTCTCAGTGGACATAATCCATCCCTTTCCTGGCAGGCTTTTAATTTGTACCATTATGTTTCATGGATGGTAACATAACAGCAACTAAAGAAAAGAGTTTTAATTGTGAATTAAAAATATTTCTGTAACAAACAAAAAAAAAAAGTTCAGGACAAAGTGGATCCAGTTGCGGTGAGTGTGACATCACTCTGTTGTTGTGTTAACACAATTAGCTGTGAATTGCTGATTCACCAAGTCAGCTAGTAGAGCACGGGTAAATCCATCCTCTTGAGGTTTTTCACCTGGATTTTTTTCACAATACTGGCTTTAATTTGAGAATTTTCGGTAACTTGGAATTACACTGTACACAGGCTGCAGGTTGAGATTAGTTAATGGTGGGGATAACGTCAAAGTGTTAGGTTTAGTGTCGCTATATGAATGAAACCAATGAAAAGATCTTGTATGTACAGACAAAACTGCAGCCTTACTGCTGTGGCAGAGTTGAGCTTAACACATTTATGCTAACAGTGGAAGTTTAGGTTTATCACCATCTGCAGTCACTCCCTTTGAGAGATATATTAAGTCTCAAATCTACAGTAGGGTTGTGTACCGAACTTGATACTTCTATGGCTGCTAACAGAATTAAGTTTGTACTACTTAGAACCGATTTGCGTTAATCAATCTGTAGTAATAGTAATAGAGACTACAGAGAAAAAGAGAACGAGAGCAACGTTACCCCTGCAGCTTGTTAAAGTCACAGTCAGGGCAATGGTGAGCCGAAAGCGGTTGTAGTTGTGGTTACAAAATTCTCCACAGACAACACCAGTTCCAGTATTTTTAATGTGAAACGCCAAGTGGGTGAGGTCAACACATCTGATCAAACAAAAATCAAAAATACAGTCAATTTAAAATCTAAAGAATATATCATTTTTCACAGCCTGAAAGCCAACTCCCCTGCAGCTACAGTTAGCAAACCTGCAGCCAACATCTAAACAGCTGAACGTAATCTTTAAGTGACGCATCAACAACTTCAACTTCATATTCAGGCGATTCATTTGCTTATTAGATAAGTTGTTGTTGGAGATAACCGGGCTTAGCCTTTTTTTACATGCGTTAGCAACTCACTGCGGCTGAAATTCCTTATTATCTTATCTAGTTTGTGACAACAGTGTATGAGATTTATGAGCATGGCCACAACATTCCTATTAAAGTAATATTTGTGAATTGCATACGATTAACAGGGAAATATTACAGTATGCAAGCACTATGGTAACAAAGACAACAACAACATAACAGGAAGTGCCTCAGCGTTAAATTCCCTGGTGACAGACTGCAGGTTGTAGGTTGTGAAAATCCACCCTCCCTCCATCCATCCATCCATCCATCCATCCAATTCTACTCAAAGCACAAGTCTGAAGCTGATTAAGACATAGGCTTTGTTAAAATTTTTTTACTTTAACGTGCCCCCTCTGTCGTATCTCCACAGTTTGGAAGTGAAAGTGCTGTATGGAGTAATGTTAGCTGGCTTGATTAAACCCAGCAGGTATTACTTGCTGGTTTGTAATTTAAATAATCAAACTTGGAAACACGTGACAGTGTAAATGTGGAATTTTGGCCAGGGATTGAAGTCCCGAGCTAGCATGAGATATGCGTGGTAATGGCTAACGATTGTCCCCATGGAGACAGATCACTACTTTTGCACCGTTTAGCTCAGAATGCCATTAAAACATGAGGATTTATTGGACCATTACAAAGCCAAAAATAATCCAGAAATGAATGTAGCAGAGGCTTGTGGCTTTTACTTTCCTTTTTGTTTTGAGTTTGTTGTTGGAGCAGCTGATTAACAAAGAACAGAAAAGATGTCTAACCATCTGTTACAACTGGAATAAATTTAGCTGAAAATGTTAAGTTTAGGTTCAAACTACTTTGTCTTAAGAATATATACTGGACAGATTTCTTCTCAAAACCAAAGCTGAAATCTTGTCCATACATTAGAGTGTTAAGGTGCCACTGCAGTAATGGTTGCTGTCTACTTCCGTCTGCAGCCCAGAGTGTGTGCTGTATCCATGGACAGTATATAAGGATTTTTCATTATTAGATAACAGAGAAACTTGCACATGAATTTGCTGCTGCATAAAAAGCCTTCAAGGCACATCTCAGCACTGATGAAGGCCGGGTGTGAAATATCAGCAGTAATTATTATTCACCATTTGGCATTTTTGGAATCACTTTTCTGTGTTTTTATTTCACAGAAGCCTTTTCCAATGTCTCCAATTCACTCAGACCTACACAAACATCTTTAATTAAGTGTGTCAACGTGCAACTGTGTACACAGCACCGCAGGTGACACTCACACAGAGGACGTGCAGGCCCACAGCTCCGTCAACGCGCTCCTTGTTGGTGAAGTAATCCCTGGGGAACTCATGGATTGCTGCAGAGAAAACACACACACACACACACACGAAAAATTAACTGTGGTGGGAGAAGAAGATGTCTTGAGGGACTCATCCCAACAAACAATTACAAATAAATAAAATGTGAAACATGTGATGAGCACATATACAGTATAATAGACAACTGAATTTAAGCAGCAGAGGTATAAATAAAAAGTAGTGCAACAAAAATTCACACCAATTCAAAACCAATTGTTGAAATCCAACAAGTCCAAAACATAAAAATGAGTTTGAGTCTTGCCTGATTGCTTTTGTTCTTTTTATAAATACACCAGAGGCCTATACTATGGAGCAAGTTTAGCATACCCAGGATATATTTTTGTTACCTGGCATCACTAACTAGTTATGAGCACATTTACATAAGGGTCAGTGTTTGCAGAATATGACATATCGCGACATGGACAAGTCTACTGGTCCTTTTCCCTTTCTTCTTGTGCTTACCATGAATAAGTAGTTAAACAGTAGTAGTTAGATAGTTTCTTTTCTGTCTGTCTTTATGATTGGGAGTCTGCATGGGGTCTTTTACTTTGAAAACTGACCGAATTACCTCTGCTTTTCTGTGTCTGACTTTCTGCCCGCTTGACCTGCTTTGTGCAGATTTGACACGGCATCCGTCAAAAACAGACGCCGCGTGTATTTGAAGCTGAGAGGAGAGCTGCTTCTGGGAGGCGCCGAAGCGCTGCAGGTGGAATCACGAGCATTGTGTTAAATGGACGCAATCAGCTCCAGCGGAAGTGGCGTCGCTGTAACGCGACGCAGCTGTGCCTGGTGGAATCAAGCCAAAAGAGACCCTCTCCCTAATCTTCTATTAATGGTGATGCCATTTTCCATGAGTCAGTAAATGGTACTTTTATACATGTTGAGCTCTTATGTTGAACGTGACCTGTTCCAGAGCAGGTTAGGCATTCAGCAGAGGTTACCATGGTGATGTACCACGGTAAGAAGTGAAGCACCGTTAAAATTCTGAAAACCTCGCTACAAAGTTTGTGTATCGAACACGGTGCTTTTAATGATGCCAACTGAATTACGTTGGTACTACTAAGCACCAGTTCACGTAAAAACAATTGGTGCCAAATTTGATACATGCTGGTGCATCTGGGTGAGAGAGTATCTCAGAGTATAGAGAAAATATAAAGAGAGAGAGAGACTTTAAAGTGAGCAACAGCAGCTTGTTATAATCACAGTGAGTCAGGGCAACAATAGCGAGTTGAAAGCGGAAACGTCTGGTAAAACTCTTCAAAACTCCACGCAGACAACACTTGCTGCTGTATATGAAATATTAAAAGTAAAGAAGGCAAACACAAAATATCTAAAAGCTAAACATTTTCATAGCCTGAAAGCCTGAAAGCCAAGTCCTCCACAGCAGCCATAGCTAACATTAGCACACCTGCAGCCAGCACCTAAACAGTGTAACTTAACCCTCAGTGGAAACAAAACTTTAAGTGAGGCATCGACAACTTTATTGACATCTTCAGCTGATTAATTAGCTCATTGGATAAGCTGCTGTTGGAGATAAGTGGGCTGTTTTCACTGTCTTGGTTTGCTTAGCATTGCTAACATTCAACGACTGGCTGCATCTGAAACTCCTTACTAACGTGCTGGTTAGTGTGCTACAACAATGTGTGAGCCAATATTCATGAAATGCAGACAATTAATGGGGAAATATTACAGTATGCAAGCACAGCGGTGGTAACCACGACAACAACACAACAGCAGGGTTATCACCGGTGACATCCCTCCTCCGCGACATGAACAACAGTGTTGCCCTGGTGACAGACTGACAGGTTCCAGGTTGTAGATGAGTTTTAGAGGGGAGGGAAGGATTTTAATTGGTGTGGTGTGTAAAATGCTCTAAATAAATAGCAAAATATTCAAAATAAATAGTGCTGAAATTGAGAAGTCTGTGCTTATTTTCTACAATAGAAATTCCATTTTCATTATTACAAAGAGAGTAAAGTACACAAAAAATGTACGGCTGGGTACTGGTGCCAAATTCTAGGCACTGGTATCGGTAGCGATATCGATACCCAACCCTACTTGCTACAGGCCTCTGAAACAAGCCATGTGAACTCATCACAAGAACTCACAAGACATCATTTTAACAAGGTGTTTGAACATTTAAAAAAAACATAACAGACACAATTTATTACTTCTTGCGCAGCATTTTATGTTGTTTAAACCGTGACTGGAGGTGGACTTCAAACATTTTGTTTATGTGACCAAGAGCACCCCCAAATTTTCCTTGGACTCACATCACAGCTCTGTTGGAGGGGGAGCCAAACCTGCATTTCAGGCTTACAGATGCAATTCTTTGAAGTCCCAAGTTCAGGGCGCATGGCACCGCTGTCCCCTGGCCAAAATAAAAACCTGAACCAAAGTTTAAATCCAGTGATTCACACACGCTCAGCGTGAGGCAGCCCTCAGTGTGATGTCACTTCGACACCGCTCCGTCCCTCCATCCCCGGCCCGAGAGAGGTGACACCATGAATCCATCACTGCGGCCAATCACAACATGCCAAAATATGCCACATATTCATTCACAGCCATCATGTGCGTTTCCTGTTGCATATGAGTCTGCATACGAGTGGCCGGGCTAAAAATAGCCTCACGCCAGTCTGACTCTCTGTGTGTGTGTATCTGGGATTTGCTTGGCTTGCTCTGTGTGCGTACTATCGGCGCGCGTGTATTTTCCCGCTGTATGTTTGTTTGCCGTGTGTGTTCGTGCGTACGCTTGTGTAACGTGAAGGCAACCCAATGTGCAGTGACATTCTGTCTCTCAACAGCCGAGAGCTTGTGAGTCAGGCGGCTTCAGCTTCAGCCTGCCCTGTGTGGCCCAAACACAACACGGGCCTGTCTGCTCATAGGAACTGACAGCAGCACAGAGAGGGAGAGAGGAGGAGAGCGGCAGGAAGGGAAACAAAAAAAAAAGAAAAGAAAAAAGAGAGACAAAATGAAGAATGTGACGTGATGGGGAGCTGCCATTGAAAAAAATGATGAAAAAGGAGAGTTCAAGTGTAAGGACACAGTGAAGGCTAGAGCTCAGAAGGAATGAAACAGACCTTCACCTCTTATTCACTTACAAAATTCATCACAAAAATGACAAATGCACCACATTTTCAACCCAATATGAATTTGTAAATGTTTTCACCTTCGCTATCCTCACTTTCATACCACTTACACGAAATGGAAAGTCCAAAAAGCAGCGCTGACAAATAAATCATATTTTCATAATCACTGCAACCTGAACGTGTGATAAACACATTGTGTGATAAACACACTGCGCGATAAACACATTGCATGATAAACACATTGCAAAAGTTTGCCTGCAGCTAGAGAGGTTCCAATACCATATTTTTCCTCCCACTATCTGAACTTTTGCATTAGGCCGAAACCAACAACTCACAGCGAAGTTGTGAGACTCGGTTGCAAGTATCTTTTGACCAGAGCCAGGGGCAAGGGTCTTTTTTGATGGGGCTGGGCCACAGCCAATGACAGACTGACGGCAGGATTAGAGGGACAGTTCACCCAAAAATTAAAATTTAGTTATTATCCACTCATCCTCATGCCGACTAAAGGGCAGGTTTAGTTTTTTAAGTCCACAAAACACTGCTGGAGTTTCACAGGAAAACAGTGTTGGAGAATCTCCCAAATAATGGAAGTGAATGGTGATTAATTTTTCAAACGTTCGCTCGTCTGGTGTAATCCAAGTCTCCTAAAGTCCTGACATGCCGTTTGCACGCCATCACACACCACACACACACACAGTTCAGACAGTGTGCATGTGCATGTGCACGTGAACGTGGCTCCAAGCTGAGGATCTACAGTGAAGATTCAGGCTGAAAACATGGTGTTTTTTTTAGAAAACTTGTTGGGGCTTTAGGAGACTTGGATGTCGAAAACCTTTGATACCAAATCACAGCCATAATTTTTCTATAGTGTTACTCAAGGTCTCGGAGTCTTAATGAGGTATTTTGACCATTCTTATCAATTCTTGAGTGGTCAAAAATGGTATCAGGGGAAATCTAACTAGAGCTATAAACTTGATTCTTAAATCGGTACTCGTCCTGTCATGCCTGTATCTGTGTTAAAAATGTACACAGGACTACCTGTATCCATGACAACAGCTGTCTAACTTTAATTGTCTCCGGTTAGTTTCTGAATGGACAAGAAGAGACAGACGTTCAGTTTTAGCTTTGATGAGTCGGAGGAATTAACTGTGTCTTGCCAATTATTGACCCAAATTCAAAATTAATCATCTAGGCAGGTGATATATGTCCATTAAAACGCGGTCCAGGAAATTTAAAGCCTCATCACAGGGTTTGAGTAGCCTTTCAATTGTTTATAATTCGATGTTCATGTTGTCATTTCCATGCAGATCTACGTATCACCAGTAGCGCTGCTGTTTCTGACAGTTACTTTGAAACAACGCCTTCCTAACTTAGGGAACTAAATTCCTATCCTGAATTCAGTTTGGAAACCAAAAATCCTATATGTCATCTTAAACTGAGATAAGATAGGATTTCTGATGTAAGAGGGGAGGATAGAAGAGGTTAAATTCTGCTCTTCCTAAATCTGGTGACGTGAAGAGAAAAGCTGAGATGTCAAACGTAGAGTCAGTCAGTTTGTAAGAAGTGTTTATCATCTCTGTTGGTAAAAAAATCTGTCAGAAAAAAAAAACTGCTTCAGTTTCTGTCAGTGGAATGTGTTTCCCACTGAACCTTCACAGCCAGGAGAGCCTGTGCCAAGAGTAGTGCAACACACACACACACTCACACGGACAAAAACAGAGAGCCACACTGAGAACAGGCAGGGAGGAAAACAATTAAGTTCACTCTCTGGATCGTCTCACATCTGACACATATTGTATGCATATTCATACACACAATCACAATTATACAAACCCAAATACACACACACAAGCACACACACACACACAGGCCTCAGTACATACTGATGAGACACCTCTTCAGCCAACTCCACAGCCCCAAAATAACGACACCAACAGTCCCGGTCTGTTGGCGTGACTGGTCCTTTTGGAGCGCCTATGAGGAGTCTTTGTGTTTTCAATTCACAGATTAGAGGCTCACTGAAACTGGCCAATGCAGGCATGGAAACAGGCCAAGTCCATTTCTACCAGAGAAGTGTGTGTGTATGTGTGTGCACATATGTGTGTGTGTGTGTGTGAGACAGGCCAACACGACAAAGCTGTCCTTTCTCTTTCCTTTCACCTCAACCTGGCACTGATACAGACGCTTCCTGAGGGAAGGACAGGCAACATACGACAAAACATCCACTATTCCCACACACACACACACGGGGGTGTGTAGTTCTGCTGCACGAGCCAAGTTTACGTTTCCAAAAGGAGTTGATCCATCTTATCTGCTTCTCCCCATACCAGAAAGGTATTCTGAAATTGAACCTCAAGTTGCCACAAAGAAACATTTGGTTGGTTGTTTTTCAAATTCATTCCGATGTGAAGATGATCTCTCTGCCAGGAAACTGTGATATTCCACTTTGATATACTGTACAACACAGAGCAGAGCTTCCTGCTGCTGCGTCACTTGGCTGCAGTTTAGAACAGGTTCAGTTAAAACAGCACTTTCAGGGTTTTAAAATTGATTTTCCACTTCAGCCACTTAGATCACTAACTGCTGAGGAGAGGTTCAGAAACACCACTGAAGGATACACTGTCTGCACTTTTAACATGGCAAAATAACATTTTATCAGTTAATGTTTTCAGTCAAAATGAACATCATATTGTAGAACGTTTTGCATTCAATATGTGAGCAAATACGTCAGGAGCAGCTCTATAAACTGACGTCTTCAGTTTATTAGATAATCAGCATCCTGTTTTCTGAGGTTAAAATGAATTGAAGCAGATATGACACCTTTTAACTGTAACTGCAAAGTGTTACATTAGTTTGACACTTGTGGTCAACAGAAATTAATTTAAAAAAAGTAAATTATACTGAACTCCATCACCTAATGTTAACTCTGAAACTGGACGACCTCAGCTAAACGATGCATGCAAGATATGATGACCTGATTGGGGTGACTTCTAGGATCTGGGAGCTCGATTAAGACCAAACACAGATTTTAGAGAAAACCCTGACGTTACAGAGGGAACTGAACAAGAACCTTTTTTTCTGTAGTACTGAAAGTTAAACTTGTTCAGTTTTAACACCCACGGACTTCAGGCCTCTCACCAACATTTGCTATTGTTGGACTATTGTTGAAGTTCACTGCTTTTGTGTAATAGTTTATATAGTTTGGATTCTGACTATTTTTGCTATGCTAGACTCTGACCAGCATGTGGGACTTAAAAAATAATATCATTACATTACACAAACAGAGAGTACGATCAAACCGTTGCAAAAACGATAATCAAAAAAAATATTATTCAAGTGTTGTTCAACCTAAACACATGTTTTGGTAACATGTCATGTGTGCACGTCCAGTAAGTTACACAGGATTTATGTTCCAGTTGCCTTCTGCCACTCTAGATAAAAGCTTCTGCTAAGTACTTAAAATGTAAATGTCAAAATGCATCTGACTGTTTATGTCAAAAAAAAGAATATGTCATATATGAGCATCCATCATGATTTAGGATTAAACAAACCCATATGGTGACTGGTGGTCGGAGCAGCCTGACATCAGCGGCGCACTGACGTCACCCTCTCATACTGCACTAATCTTGTTAAATATTCTGTGAAAAAAAAGTGCATGTCGAACAGAGAGTGAGACAAAAGCGTTGCATAATCTCTGGATTTAGAGAAAGAAAAAAATCAATATGATTTACAGTAGCTGCAGCATTAAAGTTGTTTCTGGAAACGTATAATCTGAGTTAGCTGGTATTTTTTGCTGGCTTAAGTGCAGCCTGCTGCCTGGCTGGATGGCTTTATACAGAGCAGAAAATGAAGAGGGATGGACAGACTGTTACTAGTCAAGTCCTCGGTGGCTTTAGATGAACATATGGAGAGGCGCAGGACAATATTTGGATTTACTCAAAAGCATAAAACTGTTGCTTCAGTATTTCAAAATGAATGAAAGATCAAAACACTCTTCAGCTTTGAGTTCTAAAGTCACAGGGATGTAAGGCTTTCTTCCTTTTACTGTCACCTTCCACGCCTCCTCCTCTGATCATGGGCCTGTGTCAAATACAGCACCCATCAGCTCTACCCCCAAAAGAGATTTGAATGCATCAAATGTTTCACTGATCCATAAGAACCACCACTAAAGAGGAGAGCACTTTCCACTCATTTTAACATCCTTACACTGCCCCCCGTCTCTAAACAAAGTTATTACTACAAAACTCTGAATGGTAAAGCACTTCCATACTTAGTCCACTGTCTCTCCATCTATACTCCCAAAGGAGGCGAAATTAGAGCTTCTCTGTTGAGCCATCTTAAGTAATCTAACTCGGCTAAATACCTTTGTAGCCAGCTAGCAAACAATGTAATGTTTTGTTAACTTTTTAGCTAGCTAGCAAACGATATCCTGTTTTTTTTCCTTTCTAGATAGCTACAAAACAATGTAAGGTTTTATTAACTTTTTTGCTTCCAAATAATGTAACATTATCTAACTTTTTAGCTAGCTAGCAAACAACTAAAGTAATATTTTGTTAACTTTTTAGCTAGCTCGTACATGATGTTGAGGCTTTTTAAAAAACATTTGAGATAGTTAGAAAACAATGTAAGGATTTATTAACTTTTTTACTACCAAAGAATCTAACGTTATGTTAACTTTTTAGCTAGCAAGCAAATGATGTTATGTTTTTTTTAACTTGTGGTTTTATAAGTTTTTGCTACCAAATAATATAAAGTAAACAGGACTCCCTCTGCACAGTCAGTCTCAAAAATCAGGTGGTGGTCAGCCGCAGGAACATCTCAAATAATAGGATCAAAATAAACCTCCGTACACTGAACTGAGTTGCTGTGATTTTATTAGGAGCGAACAACGCGTTTCGCCCGTGGCTTCTTCAGGTTCGCTCAGCAGAAACACATAAGCACTCACAGGTGTGCTAAATACACATGGGTCACATGACCAATCATCAATCACAGTTATGTCATTACTCTTTTTCAATATTTTTTCTTTAACATTCTTCACAAGCATTTATCACAAGGATTTTCAATTTATACAAAAAAGATAATGCATACACACAAAATTACACAGATCAAAACACAAGGCAAGAATCCTAAAGAGTTACAAATGTTACAAGAATAATATGTAACTTAACCTCATACCATTATGTAGATGATTAAAGTTACAGAGTTACAAAATGAGATAGACTGCAGGTCCTACTTCTTGTCCCTCTACACTGTAAGACAAAAAAGGCGGGGAGTGACAGTGAAGTGACAGGGGACCTAGTGGCTCATCTCTCCCTATGGGTCCAAATTACCTGTAAGGGGGAGATATCAGTTAATTGGTTGGTCATGTGACCCATGTGTATTTAGCACACCTGTGAGTGCTTATGTGTTTCTGCTGAGCGAACCTGAAGAAGCCACAGGCGAAACGCGTTGTTCGCTCCTAATAAAATCACAGCAACTCAGTTCAGTGTGCGGAGGTTTATTTTGATCCTAATATAATGTTACGTTGCATACCTGTCTAGTTAAATTAGTTTTGAAGAACATGTACAGCAATAATCAAAATACATTTTTGAACATGCATGGCAAACACAAGAAACGTAACCTGAGTGATACTGAATTTTTGAGGCAGATACTGATATTGATATTTGGAAGAACAGAAAAATCCAATAATAATTTATTGGCTGGTATACTGTATGCAACACATTCTCCATCAGGTGCGACAGATGGCAGAAACTATAATGCTGAAGGTGCACCTCCAGCATCAGCTTTGCACACGCATGGCTTCACAGTCAAGTTATCAATAATAAATATGCAACATTTTGGAAGACCTTTAAAACAAAAAGGCACAAAATGACTTGGTTAGGTTTAGGCAACAAACTACTCAGGTTTAGGATAAGATCATGGTTTGGGTTACAATAAGTATGATGGTTTCATAGGTTAAAGCATGCAACATAACTTACGTATGTGCATAACTTTAGTTCTTTTACAGAAGATAAAAGACGTGAATGTTGGCTACTGGTTTCACATGGGACACAAAACCCTGCTCTCCTGGGTGCTTGCTTGACACATCTATCCACACCATGTCCTCCAAACACGCTGTATCGCTATGCCATGTTCGGGCAGACTTTCAAAATAAAGGCACAAAAAGTACTTGGTTAGGTTTAGGAAAAGATCGTAGTTTGGGTTAAAATAAGTTTGTACTAAGTACTAAGTTAATAAAGAAGTCAGCGTTGACTATGGGTTTCAACCTGGACACAAACCAGACTCCTGGGTGAAACTCTAACCCGTTTATCCACCTATCTATCACCTCCTCCAAACGTGGATGTTATTGCTGTTTATATGACTTCAACGGAGCCAACTAAGACAACAGAACCTCTATGCAAACCTTGCTAAAAGGTTTCTGCGTATAAGTTACTTTTTACACTGATATGTATCAAGATGTGTTTTTATTATGTTTGGTTTTGTTGTTTAAATGGTTGCTTCACCCAAATTGCAGCCATGCAGGTCATTTTGGTATAAATTTTGTTTTTTGTCATTTGGCTGGACCAATCCCTTCAAGTCCTCTGGCTTCTTTTAGTATTTCCAATCTGCACACTTACTCACTCCGCTGGCAAACACATGGCTTAGGTATTATACTGTAAATAATGTGTGATGAATCTGTGCAGCGATTTTGGTTATTTCTGAGAAGGATACAAATGTACAAATGTGAGGCAAAGCTTTAGCTACACGCACACACACGGTCAGTTGTCAAATCCCCAAGCTGTGTGAGATCAATGTGGATTGACCCGAGTGGAGACGGACGGCTCGTCACTCCAGGGGCAGAGAAACAACAGTCGACCCCCCCACCCCCACCCCCACCCCCAACCCAGGCTGCCACCACCCCCAACACTTACGTAATACCACAAGCATTACATAAGAGCTCCGTGGCTCCAGTAGAGACAAAGATACAACACAGAAAGAGGGAGAGAATCCTCCAAATCCTATACATCATTAAAGGGATGCGAGGAGGCCGCTGTGTTTTAAGAGCAGCAGAAAAGACGCTGCTTTATGCAGATGACAGATGGCTTTTCCTCCATCTATGACAAAGCATGCTTAGCATCTGTTGTGATGGGCAGATACACACACACACATACACACATGCAATGTGTTGAGGGGGAGTGCTGTCAGAAACAGATGACGGACACTACAGCCCTGCTGTCAAGGTTTACGACTCTTCTCAAGGCAACACAGAGAAAAGACTAACCTAACAGTGACTTGCCAGACCTAAGAATGTTATTACACAGTGATATTTTAGAGGCAGTGGGCCAGTGGATTTGGGGTAATTCCCCCTAAAACTTCCCATCACTGCCTTGTTATCACTGGAGAAATACAGTATCACAAGTATTTTCTGGCAAATACATACTAATACATACAGCTAGCCTCACCATGGCCACTGCCTGAGACTGTGGCCCCGAATATTTCTTATTTAGCCCCGAACAATTCTCTTCTAATTGAGCTGTTTGTCACTAAAGATCACGGCAGTGCTGGAATTTTGTATCATCAGTGAAAGCAACAGAGGTGATGCCAATACGTGGAAATAGTCGTGTATATTGGCTGACAGGCATATACATTAGAAGTAGGGATGCGCAGAGTGCAATAACAAAACCGCGGCGTATTGATTCGGGGTTACACGGTCCCAAAATTGTCAATAAGCTACCTCTACTGTAAGGAAGCTGCAGGAAGTTGTACCGTGACCTTCCCCGACCTATTCAAGTGAATCTGTCCAACCATGTCAGGCAAGAAATAATCAAATGTCAAGACAGAAATATCAATGTTTGACAAAATGCAAATGCAATAGATAAAAGGAGTTGGAGCTGCAATCAGAGAAATGTTAAAGTCTCATAAAGACATGGTTTTACTATCACCACAGACATAAATTTATGTATATTTGCACGTTATGACTGTTTGATCCAGATAAAAGTAGCTGTAGACGTACAGTAACATTATACAGATAGGAGGTTTCCACCCTAACAGCCATGTTATTATGTCGTTCATGGTACAGTCTGGAAAAACGTCTTTGGAAAATGTTGACATGAAAACTGATATGACTGATTATCACTGTAAGGATTGGCAGAGTGGTGAAAGGAGGACACACAGAGGTCGGAGCAATCTTCATGTTTAAGTTTACATAACTCTAATAACTAGTTATCTGTGCCAGAGTGCGTGCATGCGTTATCAATGCAGGGATGAACTGATTAGATTTTGGGGGGTCAGAGGTCAAGGTCACTGTGACCTCATGTCTGTCCCGTTCTCGTGAAGACGATATCTCAGGAATGCTTGGACGGAATTTCTTCAAACTTGGCTCAAGTGTTCACTTGGACTCAAGGATGAACTGGTTAGATTTTGGACTGCAGTGGTCAAAGGTCCAGGTCACGGTGACCCCGGTAAAAATAGTGCCTATGTGAAGACAGCATGTTTCTCACTGAAAATGATTCACTGGAATCACATGTAGAGTGAGAACTTCCATTTAGCCAAAAATACACTATTTTAATTATTTATTAAATTCTTTCAAAGTTACAGGTCAGTATAGTGGTAAGTTTCATATTAAATTCCTTCACAGTCTTCACTACAGACATTATATGAGTGCGGACAGACGTGGATGTAAACTGTAACTTGACTGGTTGGTGGAGATAAACAACTGTGAGGCAGTAATTCTGTTTTTTGACTGCTCTGTTTTATACGACCACTGACAGCTGACTTCTCACTCATCGTTACGAGCCACTAGGGGCCACAAGTGATCAACAACTGCTTCAGTTAGAAATTTTGAGATCAGCTCGGGACAATATATGTTGTGGGGGTCATATTAATGTTGGTGGAACGTTGCAAATCTCAGCTGGTTGCATGTGGAAGTTGTGGTGGCATTGCAGTAGGTGCTTCACCATCTGTTGCCTGGCGGGTATCTGCATTCGACTGAGTGACCTCTACTAGCTCAGGCTGGTTTTGGTGAGGTTGGGAAACCCAAACTATATACAAAACTGAAACTAATACAGACATATAAAACTTTCAAAAGAATGTCCATAAGTCAACAACAGATAAGTTAGTCCAGGCCTGTGGCCATCAGGTATTAGCAGTGAGCTTCAAGCAGGTCTGCACCTACAATGATGATAGAGCTGCAACGATTAGTCGATTGTTTATTTAACAGTTAACTCCACAATTCAGTACCACAGTTCATGTTTTCAGCAACTATTTTCTGTATAATGTGTTTAGAAAAAAACCTCCCTTTTCTGTTTGCACAGACTTAAAAAGTCTCACACACATAATCCATATTTTCTTTACTTTACCCGGACACAGTATACTTGGCAGTATTTGTCAGACTCTCTCCCTCTCCCTCTCTCTCTCTCTCTCTCTCTCTCTCTCTCTCTCTCACACACACACACAGTATGCCAGTCTTGTGGTAGCTGTCCTAATCCTAAAGATGGCAGTTTAATGCACTGGGAGGTAAGCGCAGCACTGAGGCTCAGAGAGACCTTGACAAAGTGCCATTCTGACAGTGTCATTTGGGTTCAGTATTTAACACAAACAGACTCTGCCTCGTGTATTTATTCTCTATACTGAGCGGCTTAAGACGGACACGGTCCGCACGCCATGTACATGCAGCGGGTATGAGGGAGAAATATGATGTAAGTTTAAAACGCTCGACCCTGTGGCCTTACGCCTGCTAGTGTTTAGCAGTTTAGTGCATAAGAAAGCTTGCAACTAGACACACACACATACACAAACGGCAGCATGTGGTTGCATTTATTTTCCGCCACAAGTGCTTACAAGTAAGTGGGTGGTATTACCTAACACGTCGGACATTCGTCAGTGGGAAAGAAAAGTGTAGAAATGAGAGAAAACGAGGGGGAAGCACGAAGAGAGGTCGACTCCATTTACAACATTTTCCTGTAAAACGCTCACTAAACATCGGTGTCGAATAAATACAAATAAACGTGTCCTTATAATGGCGCTTTCCTTTTAAATAACTTTAAAAAGAAAACAAAAGAAAAGAGAAAGAAGACGGGAACAAGAGGAGCAGATCAGGAACAATGACTGTCCAGGTTGAGCTGCCCTCCTCTCTGCTCCTCCATAAACTGTTCCTGTGCGTGTCTGCAGCCACAGGCCACAATTAGCACCAGAGGTGGCTCAGTGAGGGGGGCACCGGGTTCACACCAGCCCACCCTTGAGCTACAGTAGCAGGCCAACTAACCTCAGTGCTGCCCTGCTCTTTGCTGTGGCCCCAGGATGAGAATTAACTACTTTGTCTTGTCTTTTAATGAAGTCATATCAATTTTACTTATTCATGTTCATAACAACGAGTCACTTTTTGGATTGAAAGTAAATTGAAGTAACTTAGTACAAATACTTTGTTATTGTACTTACATAAAGTGAAAGTGAAAAATCTAGTATTTCTTTTTCTGAAAAGTTTTT
>JAJHUR010119668.1:0-12980 GCA_027495735.1 Lutjanus campechanus
GACAGGCTGCTGCTGCTGCTGCTGCTGACATCAGGTTTGTAATTTTTGATCACTGAAGCGATTTTACTGTAGCTCTTGTAGCCTGGCCCAGAACAGAACAACAGATGGAGAGACCTGAGACTTTCCTTTTAAAGCTGTTCTCTGTCGTTAGGCTCTAAAGTGCAGCCTCAGACTGCCTCCTGAGCCTCAGGGAGGAGGAGCACGAAGTCGGCGGCAGCGGGGGCAGGTTGAGGGCTGTTTATACAGTCACAAAAACTCGCATGCATGTGCGTGTGCGTGTCCCATATACTCTATACATGCTGCATATATCTGTGTATTCTTTTATGGTAATGTGTTAGAACTGGTACTGGCTGCACTCTGGGCTTGTCTGGGTCTATTTAATAAAGTTGCACAGGCTCCAGTACAGTATAGCTCTGCTGAACTGTATGTGTAACTGTGAATATCTTAGTGTGCTTTTTATATCCAGCCTTCCCTTCCTCCCCATGCATAATGCATATCTGTCACCTGTGCTCTGTCTGAGCGACTAACTCTCGCTGTATCAAAGAATCTTCTGACCTGTGGAGGACTTCTCCACAGAACAGGTAGCGCGCGCACACACACACAAGTACACAAACACAGTCACATGGATGCTGCTGACTTGTAGTTTGATGAGTCTAAATGATCTCGTTTTCTTTTTAGCCATTTCTATTTTTATTTCGGTTTCAGTCGGTGTTCACTCTGCTTCTCAGCTGGCTGCTAGTTCTTATTCCTTTTAGATTTTTTTTCTTTTACTTTTTATTGATAGGCTGTGAAACCCCTGTGGCCATCCTCACATGGATACCAACAGCAACCTATGACTGCACCACGGTAGTTTACACAAAATTGTGGAGAGGGGAGAGAAGGGATGAAAGTATAGATCGGAACAGACCGAATGACGGATCTGGAACTGAACACAGATCGTCACTACATCACATTGTACATTATGAGCTTACTTGTTTCGTAGTCAATTTATCCAAACGTTATTTTTGTTCCGACAGAGAGGGGCAAAAGTAACACAAGTCAATTCCCAGTCTGATTGTTTCAGACTCATTCATCCAATTGTAGAAAACGGTTGTCATTGGTAGAGGACATGTGTATGTTGTTCACAATGAAATATGATTACGGTAAGTAAATGCATCTCTGAGCAAAGAGGAGAATGCAAAAAAGCCCCTGACCTCCCCTACAATACATTTTCCCCTCAACTGCAAGACGGTCATTAACAACAATACATAACTACCATAAAACACTGCTGTTGTCTTATTGTGAAAAGCATTTTTGTTATAGGGAAGAAATCTTTTCATCATTACGAGAAAATATGTCTCAATTTAACAAAATGGCTTGTTATTGGGAGAAAAATATGTAACAAGAAAGTGTGAAAAGTCAAAAGAAAGTTAACAAGAAAGACAGAGTTAATGAGAAAATTTAAGAGCAGTGTTGCCTCTGCTATACAGCAGAAATCCATGTGAACGTCTGAATGAACTGATCAAGCTTTCTTTTTAGGGCTAAAACACACAATTAAATTGTGCTCTTGAGACTGTGATTAGTATGCAGACGCTTGCTTCATGTCTCTATAGAGAAATTCTCTCTTCAGTGGAGACTGTGGTTCGCTCAAGACAGTATCTTCTTATATGACAACTTTTCCTGTGATTTAGTTATTACAGAAAACCTCTTGTTAAGATGATATACACCTTAAAGTCACACGACAGCTGTAACTCAGTCATACATATACTAAATTGTACGTGCTGCAAGCCATTTCAGTCATCCAATTTGGTAACATTTCCACATGAACATCTCCTTCCTTTCCTTCAAACTTAAAGGGATAGTTCACCCCAAAATCAAGAATACATATTTTTCCTCTGGCCTGTAGTTCTATTTATCCATCTAGATCAAGGGTCTTCAGAGTTACTCTAGGGGGTCCACCAAATCATTGATAATTTTTAATTATCTTTTTTGTTTGTTTTTTCAAAAATTTAAATATGTCTGAAAATACACATTAACATGAATCTAACATATCATTCAGCCTATTACACAAGAGTGGCAGAAAGTTACCCATGAATCCTTGTGCAATCCTGTCTGCTAGCTAACCCACTAAATGTCTAGGGGTGTCATGAGAACCGACACTTCAGTACAAAGTCAGTGTCAAAATTTTGAAAATGTGACCGTACTCTTTATTTTACAGAGTTGCGTTTTTCTGCTGGACTTGACAGGGACAGCATAAACAAGTGCTGTAGTGTGCAACAACTACAAGTGTAAGATAAAAACATGTGCAGCTGCACCAACAGCTCCGCTTCGACTTGAAAAAGTTATGAGCGAATCAACCCAGTTAACTCACAGGGCTTTCTAGAGAATATCATGGGTTGCAATGGGCGAGTCTGGTGACAAAGCAACGGTCGGAATAAGTATTATTGATTTCAAGAAAGACTGCATGCAATAGTACTTCTGTCTCACTCTCAGTCAAACACACACACATATTGGTTGCAGCGGTACACACAGCAGCACTTGCAGTGCGCCCTGTCAGCTCAACTGCTTGGTGCTCAAAGCAAATAGGTTAAATCTTAAAACTGTGGACTCTTTATTTTTCTACACAGTGCAGCCGAACACCAGACTAAAAAATACAGTATTGGCCAGTTAGCTGTATTATTATCCCAAGTGTACGGTTTTATAACTTCACAAACAAGAGACTCCGACATACCCTCCACCTCAAAAACCACCAGCAAAAGTGCAGAGGGTGAGGCTAACGCAGTTGACATTAGCCATGCTACAACTGCTGCTGACTTAGCAGCTATAGGCGATAACAAACCAGAGAAGACCTGAAAATAATTAATGCAATATATGCAGTAGGCCGGGAAAGTCCCCGCTCTGTCTCTCTATCAGCTAAACCGTAAACATATCTGCCTTCTCTCAAATATAAGGGAAGTGGCACTTGGCTTGTAGAGCTCTGAGAAGAAAAAAAATTTGAAAACTCACCAGTACATGAAGTCATGACCTGGTTACTCAAGATAATCCCCATACATTTTTATTAGCAGTTTCATGTAGGAACTATTTTCTTTCTGTGGAAGAAAAAAGTCTTTGGTTATTGATGGAGAAAGAATACAGCATTACACATGCTGTTTATCATTAGTTTGGGCAGAAATAATGCACAAGAAAATGTCCATGGTAGATATCTTTGTATCATTTCCACTGTGTGACTATACAGCACGAGTCGAACATCATTAATATTACATCAGTTAATGGAGATGGGCAGTTTATCGTGCACACGCTGATTTAAATGGTTGGTTCCCCGCTAGCCAGAACTGACTGCCCTGTCTGAATTCCTTTTTCAGCTTGTGCTGCGGAGCCAAACATACGCATTGCATCCAAGTCAAACAGTGTTGCTCTATGGCACACGCGGATAATTGGTAAATTTGCACAGCCTCCAGCCATGAATTCTGTATGTCAACAAATGAGGCTCAGAAGACACTGCCTTATCGTGGCTCTCAGCATCTGTGACTGTAAAAACTTCAGCCCAACTGTCACACATCAAGCCCTGCTATTTTATGGTTTTAGGGGGACTGCAGTGGGGTTTTTCCATAAAGTCATAGCTAATGCTCAAGGCCTTAACACATTATTTAAATTTTCATGCTTCCCTTTGCCAACATCCTAATTCTTCTGTAATACAGCGGAAAAACTCATTTATACAAAAGACCTGGCACTTCTTGTCAAAACACTTTAAACAATGAGAAAATCTCGGCTCGAATCATGCTCCTGTAATTTGCTGTATCCACGCAGTTACTCAGTATGCATCTGAGTCACAGGAACAAATTGTGTTGTAAAGAGAGATTTTTTTTTAATTTGGTTACTTGTTTTCCATTCTTTTCCTCATTGTTTATTTGGAGATGGCAGATGCAAACCAGGCTGCCGGGCAGCATCGCTTTCAAAGAGGGAGTCTAAGTGTTGCAGTTAAAAACACCTGAGGAGAAAAAAGGAGGAAAAACCAAACAGCCGATCTTAACTCCAACTCCAGCTGGCCCTCCAGTCATACAGAACGGCTCAGTCACTGCTGCTGGTATCACTGCACGCACACAGAAACACACCCGCTGACTTATCTCACCCACTTTCCAGCTCAGTGTCTCCCAGTACACCGCACTAAACCCCTCATCATCTAGTGCATTGGTGTGTGGCAGTGATTGGATAATGACTCATATGTAAATACTTGAATATTTAGGCGGAAGTTTTTCTGCTCTTCTTCATACTGTGGTAGTTACTGTGCAGAAGTTAGCACACTGCCTTCTCAGAGCAGAGAGAGTTTCCAGGACAACGTAACACAATGCGACCCATTTTTGTGTCTGCTCTTGAATAGAGGCCAGTGATCCAAGCTAAGCAGATGGCACATTTATATTTATTTCACAAATGGTACACAATTCTAAGGGACCTATTGTGTTTGGGGAGGTTTTCATTTGCATCAATTTGAATCCAAAGTTGAAATAAACCAAAATACTTGCTAGAAGTTACACAAAATATTGCAAAATAGTGTCATAATTGTAATCATGACTGTAAGTGAAAGACAAAAGCTGTATGGACTGAAGGAGCGTTGTGCAAGACCCCAGTATTCAAAAATGAGCAGTCCAAATAGTGAGATGGAGCCATATATGGCATATTTAATTAATAAGTTGACACTCTATTTAATATACGATCTATGGTTGAAGCACGTTGTTTACACCCACCCCACCCTCCTCAGAGTTGAGGAAGGTTGCCTACAGGGACATTGAATCTACAGGAGCGCAAGATGAGCGCAACATTACATTTTGACACTGACAAGTGACATGTAGGTTGATCAGCTGTATATAACTGTCTTGTAGTCAAGACAGTTATATCAAGTTGTCTGTCAACGTAAAGCAAAGCCCACTGTTCTGAAAATACACTCTCTGCAGCTGGAGTTCAGTGACTGCCTGCCAGACTCCTTTAATGTATTGCTCAATTAACTGCAATAATATCTACTTCTTCTGAAAGATTTAATAATTATTTCTTTCAACTCATAAGCAGACACTAACTTATTTTGCACCCATTAATTTTAACTCTAACCTCCTACAAGGCCCATGAGTTTGGCCATGGTGCACGATTATAGGCCTCTCCCACTGCCACACCCCATTCTAGCCAACTGGCATAAAGTCAAACACACACCTTCACACACTCACACATGACCTCTGTGCCAAATTTGAGCCTCCTAGGGCAAAAACTATGGCCATGAAAGGGTGGGAAACTTTTTGTGGAATGACCAGTCAACAGAGGGACCTTTAGAGTGTCTTGTTTGCGTGAAACAGGCAAACAAAAATGGACGTTCTGGACTGGAATGGAAATCTCAAAGGAGAACACGCTGTATATAGCATTGTTGTCCAGCCCAGTCTCATTCTCAGCTCGTCAAACACCAGCGTTTTACCACTAACCCTCAGTGGCTCATACAGACACGCACAGTACCTGTTGGCAAAGCCATCCGTGGGTGTGCGAGATGCACCAGGCTTTCAGTGTCATATAAAGAGGGACACGAGTCCACATTCGGAGGAGGTGTGGTGGATGCATGGCTCAAATAAACAAAAGGACTTTCATCCAGGACACTGGGGTTTGTGTTCCATGTGAAACTAAAAGGTGATAAAAAAAAAGTTGAAAGGTACATAATATTACATGCTTCAACTGACTGTTGTCATGTGACTTTAGTCTTTCGAGTCACTTCAGTGATGTATGTCACGTGACATACATAACGCAGCATAGTTATTGTAATCCCAAACATGATTTTATCCCAAACCTACCCAAGTAGTTTTGTTGCCTAAACCAATCCAAACTGTGACTGTTCCACATTGTTAACCATGTAATAAAAACTGTGGCTGTGTCTGATACTGTTGCATAAGGGTATCTTGTGCTTCAGTATGAGATGCTGAGTGGCAGTGACAAAACATCCATCTGTGACAATTTTGGATAACAACAGATTGTGTTGTTGGAGAAGCTGGTATTTTAACATAGCGTGTTTTCTTAATCTCTGATGATGTATCATGGTTATTACGTGATTAAGCACAGTAAATATTTTCATATTTTCCTTTAAAGTCCCTTTATAGCCTTATCTCATTGTTCTTGTCTATTTTCCTTTGAAGTGATGAAATTCTGACCATGTACGTTTCCCTGCGACCTACAGCAGGTCACAGGATTAATTGCCTTGGCATTCCCGGTGATCCCTCTTCCATCTCAAAGTTCTTTAAGTATGGGCCTCACACACACGACTGGAAAGTCATGGTCTGGAAAGACTGACCCCCCCGCGAATAAAACACCCTGATGGAAAGAAGAATTGAGAGAAATTAGACATAAGGAAAGCTCCAGTATGACATTAGATGACCTGTGCAGTGCAGATACTTCAGGAGTCTGCCCCATGCAGGATATTGGATGGTTTGCCTACTCATGTGTGAAAGTATAGAAGAGCTCTGGGGGCTTTAGGAGGAAATGCTTGATGATCCACGTCTTGTAGGGCTATAGTTTAGCCTGGCAGCAACACTGATAAAACCAGTATTTCTTCATGGGGTCGAATGTCCCTGACTCGAGATACAAGAAAAAATCAATAGAATCGTCAGAATCATCTTTCTTGTTGGGGAAAAAAAAAAAAATCAAACTGAGAATACGGTGGCTGGGATGGGCAGTATTTTAATTAAATGTATTTAAAATTCATAGTTAGTTACTTTTAGTATTTTATTAATTGGTATTTTACCGGACAGAAAAAATAAGATGTAATTTGTAACAAAAAAACTTGTATTTGTATATCTGAAATATTTAAAATACATTATTGAATATTCATTTTATTCTAATATAAGACACATTTTATTTCCATGGTTTAAACTGTAGAAAAAAGAAAACTAAAATACAACAGAACAAAAGAAAAATTATCAAGCATCTTCTCTAGAACTTGTAAATATACAGACTAGCTAGAAACCACCAACATGTCCTCAAAAACAACAGAACAGGACGACTGACGATGACTCACAAAATATCATACAACTATTGGAGAGTACCAGCAACAGGCATACCGGACCTTAAGTCACGGATGTTAGTCACGTGACATAAGACACGTCACGTTAAACACATATCAGTTATTGCAGTTTGGTTAGGTTTAAGCACCAAAACTAAGTGATGTCACTTACAAAACAAAAAAGTCAATGTTGACTTTTGGTTACCGGTACCGTCATAATTGCTACAGTCACTAGAGGTCGCTATCTGCCAATAAACATAAATATGCCGTTTGCACACAGGACTCAAAAAGGATAGCTTACTTGCTCGGGGCAGTCGTTAAAACTCACTTGCAAGAAAGGTCAAGTGCTAAAAAAGTGTAATTTAAAAAATATATATATTTAAAGAACTAAATTATTTTTATGATCCATTTATTGCAGATAGGTAACATCTTTGAGTCTTGTGTGAAACGAGTTTAAGTTTCCTAATTTTCAGCCTCTCAGATATGGAGTTTTCACGCTTTTCTTCATTTGCCATTGTATTAAACTGAATATCTTTGGGTTTTAGACTGAAAAAACAACACATTTAAAGACATTACCTTGGACTTTGAAATACTGGGAGGGACATTCACTATTTTCTGACATTTTGTAGCCATTGGAGCCTTAAACATGATAATTAATTTTAGTCTTTGTTATTTGATAACCGCTAATAAGTAAAACTGTTTGAACAGGCCAAGTAAAAATTGATGTTGGGCAGGTCGATTTGTGACCCACTTACCCAACCACACAAGTGAAAAAAAAAACCCATTAAGATTGAACCCTGGCAGCGACAACCTATACAGCTGTTTTTCTGATGAAGAGGGGCAGATTTGAATATTTTCCATACCAGTATTTAGTACTTTATTTCAATACATTTGATGAACAAGTATTTGTAAAAAGATACTTTTTGATGTGTTTGTCTCTGTACAGTGGTGTCCAAAACTATTTTTTCATTATCAGTGTTCATGTTTATGACTTAAGAGAAACAAAAAAACAAGTTGCATTAGTTCCCTAATCTGTCTGTGTTGCTTTGCAATTCATTTTCCCATTAACTCTTGTTGATAGGGATTAGGGCCCCTGAACTCAACATCAATGGTGTTAAAAGGCAGACAGGATCCATTCAAAGATTATTAACAAATGGAAATGTGCTGCGTGCTCGTCTCACAGCAGGCCTGACCCTGATTTAAATATAGCTTGTCCACTACAACTGATGCCGATTCTGCAACTCTGACCTGGTGCCGCGTCTTCTGGCCGTGCTGCAGCATGTTCAATAATGCAGGGCTGGAAGGCGGCGGCGGTGGTGGTGGTGGGGGAGTTAAGAGTGTTCCTCAATATTGCTTCACTCCGTCTTCAGCAAACAAAAGAAGAGGTGAGGGGATCAGGCAGGAAAAAGGAAAGTCTTAACAAACTCAAGAGGAAATACAACATGATCATAGGGGAAGCCTCCAAGTCCATATAAGTGGAGGGTATCTAAAAGTTGACCTTAATCACCAAAAGTGCATTTTCTCCCATGTGTGTTTTCTCCACAGAGTCCTACAGGGTGCCTTTAAACTCAAACCAACCGCGTACATTTAATACCACGGTCAAAAAAAAAAAAGTAATTTCCTCTTACTAGACCATCTGAGGTTTAGCTGGAGCTCACTGACCTCGCAGCTGGACTGAGCAGCGGGGGGACTTTGGGGGGGCAGAGTGCTAACACTGAGCCTAGCCTGATGCTTTCCAAACTGACCAAAGGCCCACTGGGCCTAATCACTGCCATTAGGTAGGATTTTCACAGCGGAAGATGCACTAATGGAATTTATAATCACCTGGTTTAAAAGCCGTAGCGGGAGACAAAACTGTTGTTTTGGATATATTTAAATCAGATTGGTGGGGGGGCTTTGCTCCAAATAAGGCATTATCATTATCAAGTTTGTTTTGATGCAGTTGTTTTGTTTCGGTGGGAGGAAACACAACAATTGCATTTTTTGGGAGGAAAAGTGACACCTCAGCTCCCACCTCAACAAATCTCTTACCCAAAATCCATCTCATGAGAGGAAAAAATTCCAGACAAATCCAGCCTTTTCATCTGTCCAGCTTTCAATTTAAAGGGATAGTTTGGATTATTTTATGCAGGTTTGTACCAATCGATAGTCAGTGTTTTAGCTACACTAAATGCCGGTTGGCACACCCCCAGTTTGGAAAAGCAGAGAGGGGAACCAGCATTAACGCTAAGCTATGAACTGATTTGGACATAGCCCACAACAAAAGGCATTTTAGCCAGAAATCATGGTTACTCAAAATAATCCACAGACCTTGTGGTGAGCAGTTTCATATAGAGACTACTTTCTTTCTGCAGTAGAATCTACCGGAACTACCTTTTTTTTTTATTAGAAAGAAAGTAGTTCCTACATGAAATAGCACTACAGGCCAGGGGGGGAATATGTATTTTTGATTTGGAGGTGAACTGTCCCTTTAAGTGTATGCTATATTTAGAATACTTTCACCACTTTACCTTACCATCAGACAGTCTTTTCCCACAATAATATGAGCTAAATATCACTGCCTCCAAAGCAACCAAACTCCATAGATGAATTCAGTAATTTTGCCTCGCAGGATTTGCTGTTCTACTACTGCCTTGATATGTTTCTGTTACTGTGTGACTTTGGTATTTTAAAAGGATAGATCTGATTAAATAAAGTCACACAATAACACAAACAAATTGACAAACAGACACACAGACTAGCAACTGCTCTGCCAGGTAAAATGACTAATTTCACCTATGGAGTTTGGTTGGTTTGGAGTAAGCAGTATTTAGCTTATATAACGGTTGTTTCTCATCAGAAAAGTCTGTCTGTTGACCGAGTAAAGTGGTGAAAATATTCTAAATATAGCATAGACTTTAACTAATATTAATTCTTTTAGGTGGACCGTTTTTAAGTGGCCAAAATACCTTTTGTTGCCAGCCTTGCCCACAGCAGTGCATTGCTTTGCTTCCGTGCTGGTGCCGACCGCCATCTACTGTAGCTAACACACGCTGACTATCAAAAAGTACCTCATAAAACCCCTCATCAAATAATCCAAACTATCCTTTTAGAAGTTCCATTGGAAGATGATTTTTACTTTAAGACACCAATGCCTTGTATCCAAAGCCACTATTCATGCATTCTGCCTATTCATCCATTCACTATTAAGTCCATTTCTTTTCAACTTATTTTTTCCTTTTCAAATAAAATCATTAACAGTATCTTTTGTCGTGTGGTCTCCGGAGAGAGAGCGGACATAAAAGCGGGGATATAGTTCCAGACAGAACTGTAGCACTTTCAGGACCGCAGACTGAGCAACATAATATTTCACTCCCGAGTGTGTCACCACCGTTCCCCAATGAATATCCAAAATTATTCGAATGGAAGAATGAAAAGAAAACTTCAGTCACACACTCAACAGCCGCAATTCAGCAACATTTACAGAGACGGAGAGTGTTGGGGTCATCACTCTCTGCTTGACAGAACTGAAGTGAATTCAGGCAAAAGCTATTATCCCTCAGTGATTTTACTTAGCAAGTCTTTTGCATTCAAGATGAAGACAAAGATGAGCATAAGTGGTAGATATAATTTTCTAAGGTTTTGAAAGAGCTGATGTGTGGGACGTGCTAAAATGAATTATGACAAAAAAGTTTCCCTTCAGTATTTTTTAAAATATTGATCAATGTAACATACCTGCATATGGTGGTGAGAGAAATGCTCAGATCATTTACTTACAGTCAAACTGAAATTTAATTGCATTTTTTTGTCTATGACAGCATAGAAATCTGCTGTAAATTACACCTGTGCTCTCAAGAAGGCACAAACATGACAGTTAATTTGTCAGAATACTCGACCATTTACTGTATATGTTCAGAACTTGTTTCCATACAGGCAATCAGATTTCTTGAACTGAGGTCATGGATCTTCAACAGGGGGTTCGGGACCCATCAGAGTTACCACAGGGGGCCCCCTAAATTTAGATTTATATATTTTTTCATTAAAATATTTATTATTTATAAGTACTAACATGAATCCAACAGAGCAAAAATAAACCAGCCTCTTAAAAAATCAAAGCGTTTAATTTGCACAACATTAACAAAAGCTTACCCATGAATCTTTGTGAAATCTTGTGCTTGCTAGCCTACTAAATCAAAATGTGTGGCACCTATACATAATGGCAAACTAGTCAACTACATATTATTGAACATAATGGTCAGTTATCTGCATCATTATCTCAAGTGTATCCTTCAGGCACACTGCAGAGTGCAGAAGGTGAGGCTAATGCAGCTAACGTTAGCCGTGCTATAACAGCTGCTGACTTAACAGCTATGTATGTGCAAACAAGAGAAGACCCAAAAATATTCAGTGCCATGGCCATATGTGCATAAAGCACTGACTCCAATGTTCATACTGACTAACAGCCAGACAACAGCCTGCTACACAACACATGCCACAGCCTTTCAACAACAACCAACATTAGCTTTCCTGCTCCTTATAAAGTCTCCTTATCTGACTTACAAACATGAACACACGCTGTCCTCCACTTGAACTTGCTGAATGAGCATCCAAACACACCTCAGTTTGCAGGCTACTGTAGCTTAGCTGATTAGCTGTTTGGATGCAGCACATAAGCAGCATGAAAGTTGGCCTACCTGCAAAGGTCTCTTCTGTCCAGTTAGATGCCGGTGTGGTCGTCCTTTAGGTATCTCTGCTAACAAAACACTGTCCGTGACTTTTAAGCTAAAGCATAAGTTTGTTTTCTTTGTCTCCAGCTTTTTAGCCTGAGCTCAGCCTGCCAGCTGCTGTCAATCAAACACAGACACGCCCATCCTGTGGCTGAGAGAAAAAAGGAGGATTTCTGATATTTATCCAGAGACTTATTTTATTTTATTTTCAATAAGTTTAAAATATATAAAAGGTGTAATAATTTGGAGACGAGCACATGTGATTTTAGTGCACTTCAAGAAAATGATCTAAAGTCAATCATTACAAGTAAATCACGTTAAAAGGAAAACTATTCCACTCAGTTTATTTAAAGGGAAATTTTGGCACTTTTTATATGAATGTCCAGTGTTGATGGGAAATGTAGTCAACTGAAAGATAAATTCCAGTGTGTGCTATACTGATCAAGGAAACTGAGTTCACAGAGCCTAGCTGCAGTGCCTACATGCACCAGGTTGCATTGCGTGCAAGCTTCTGACGCCTAAGCCCATGTTTCCGTGTATCACCACCTTTGCCCATAGCAATTACTTTGCTGGCCAGAACATAGTGTCACTCATTTAGCATGCTCCTACCCAGAGGCAGAGGCTAGAAATCCAAGCTAAAACAGCCTGTAGTTCAACAACAGAAAAAAAAAAAGATTTTGTAGCAGGAGAACTCACCTTTCTCAATCAGTAGTACAAAATGAGGAATATATTGTTTTAATTGATTTTGTTTACCACCAACACTGACTGGATAGCTCCATAAAAATAGCTTATTCTTCCCTTTAAACCTGCAGTGCCGAACCTTTGTCTCCCCCTTCTGGCAATGAGAATAATTACAGAAACATTGTTGACCTGTGCTTACGCCCACAGTTCTCTATCACAGGCTCCTCCATGCTGTAACATATTCTGTTGCTCCACCCTTCAACTTTGGCAAACTGATCATTACTGTTTGACATAAAATGCATCACAGCCAGTGCCCCAGCATGGGAACGCTGGCATAGACACCACATTTTCAAACTCCAGCACACTGCTAAATACAGACAGATTTACCTGACAGTGAAAGGCTTATCATCAGCATACTGTGAACTTGTGGCAAGGGCTTGATGTAACAGACGTTCACTTAAAAGTCACACATTTAAAGGGAGAGTTCACCCCACATATAAAAATATATATTTTTGTTTGTATGTTTTAGGGTGGGTGTGCTTGACTTTTGGAGATATCTGTGTCTGACTTCTCTGAAATATAATGTAACA